>CAKNEU010000056.1:0-203242 GCA_930272665.1 Mariannaea elegans
AATAGGAAGGTACGCTAAACCCAAACGAATGGGGGGGCCGGTTGACGAGGGGGCCGATTGACTTGTGGCCTACGTTAGATGATGCCAAGTAATAGGTACCTTTGGTCTGGATTACCGGTAGTAGGCAAATGGCTGATAATCCACTTACCCCCTGCGTCTTAGGCCTGCGGTCCCAGGTGTCCCAACACCACCAGCACCTCCAATCTAGTCCAATAGACCGCTCCATGCTGGGGCCAAAGCTAAGAGGGGGTCAAGTTCGGGGAGGTAACACGCTTCACAAAGCTCCAGTCGGACGAATTGAGAGCGAATAGGACTGAACCGTGCAACCACGGGCTCCCGTATGCACTCTCTCATCGTCTGTAACGCATCAGATACTTTGCGCATAAGGAATAGAGGCTTCAGTTGGATGGTGTAAATAGAATGCGTAGGCTTAACAATCGTCTCTTGTGTGTTGTGTGGCGCGGAATACCCCGAGCGATTGAGACAGGTCGATCAAACATGCGAGGGACGTGAACGTGTTGGATTTCGTTGACTTCAGTGGCATAATGGGGGATGAGCCGAGCGAGTGTGAAATAGGGAAGTTTGGATGAGAATGTCATTCAAATCACTTCCCCGTAGGTCTTCTCTCTCCCTCTTAGTCAAGGTCCCTCCCAATCATTGTAGCTGGTGAGAGCCCATCCGTCACTATTGCCGCAGCTATCGAGCCCGTCGCTCGCTCGTAAATGGGGTTCCTCCATGGCCCCTTAGCCTCGTCTCTTGACATAAAAGAGGGTGGTTTTCCACCGTCCAAGATCTACAAACAAGGCCACCTCAGTCCAAATAACTCCCAAACACCACATGCGCCGGTTCCCACGATGTATTCATACGTGTCCTCTCTTCCCATCGAAGAGATTGCTCAGCCGCCTGAGCCTTCCCCATTATAATAGCCCTATATCCTTGAGCGATTCCGTAATTTGATCCGAGTCCTGTGTATCGCAGTCAATCCCGAGTCAAGATAACATCCATGACAAGTTTCGTTCGCCATCAGCTTCTGAAGGCATCGCTCGATCGTTCCGTAGTATCTATCGAATCGGACCAGGCAGCCATCTCGGCAGTCCGGGAGCGACTACATGAGCTTGGTGACCTCGTCCTCGACCTTAATTGAGGGTTGGAGTCAGCATACAGGGGGGATTTACATTGGTCGAGGGACGCAGGGCTATCACCAAACCCATAGAAGGTAGGAAATGACCCATAGTTACGTACCTCCATATCCTCAAGCGAGTCTTGTTGTCCAATGCAGCGAAGCACGTTCTTTTTGCTACTCTCCTGGAGCTCGCCCGCAAGAAGCAGCTCATCAAGGATGTAGTATGCCTTGGTAAAGGAAAAGATGATATCGAGCTCGCAAACGTTTCCGTAGTACTTGTCCATCTGCTCAACGTATCGGTGGATAATTTCGAGAGTGATCAATTCGTTGTCCTCCGATGAGCAACCAGCAATGAAGAAGAGCGAGGCATATCGTCGGTATACAATCTTGGTATCTATTATCGGACTGTCAGTTATCGTAGTCGAGGCATAAGGGTTGCGTAATTCGTGATGAGGGAAACGAACCCTTATATTCGAGAAAGTTGCACATGCGGGTTCGGCGGGCGAGGACAAGCTGAGAGACGTCCTTGACGATCTTGGCCTTGTCTTTAGGAGAGAGAGTAGTGAACCATTTAGCAAGACGCTGCAGTATGACCAGTCAGCTTTAGTTTGAAACGTTTCCAAGGCATCAACGCACCACTTTGCCCTGTCGGGATAGGAGAATGAGATATCTGGGGCTATTGTCAGTGGCGGCAACTGGTAAAGGCGACGGCGAGCAGCCTTGGAAGAGCGTACTGGATTGCCATTATGATGAATTTCACGTCACCGAGCCGGCTTGGGGACGTGCAGCGGAATGCAGTCAAGAGAAAGGGCTTCGCGTGGGAGAGTGGGAGGCAAGATGAGGATATAATTCTGGACACGGAGCAAATTTGGCTGGTTGGTGACGAGCGGGCCAAGCTCCTCGATGGCCCAGAACGTATTCTAATTAACGAGCTCGTCGCCTAGCAGGCACCAAAGTTCTATAGGACCAATCGGTCAGCAACAGCGGGCCGGACCCATGGAAGCTCGGTTCAGTGGGTGAGCCCCCCGAATAAACGCTGAAGATACCTAGCACCATGCGACCTCTTACTGATTACAATAGGCACTCCCAATTCACAGCAATACAAAACATCTCCAGTCAAATCATAGACGTATAAAGATATATTTCTCCGTTTCCGTAGGAGGAATCATCATTCCTAAACCCCGCAGAAAAGTGCCCGAATGTACCAATATGTCAGGCCGAGGTTACGAACCCGTTATCCATGCCCAGGCTCCAAACCCCCCAAGAAAAGCTGTTCCATACTCGTGGGCGTATTCGTCAATCCTATAATATATATCAAGCATCGGTCATGTCCTTGGACTTGAGACGGCATTACCCCGCCCACATATAACATCACCATCTGTAATCCGTACACTTACCACTAACTTACCACGAAACATTCTGAGATGCCTGCCTGCACACGACGCTACCATCCAACTTCCCTTTTCCATCTGCTGGCTTCTCACTCCACTTGCCAACTCGTCAGGTTTCATTACCTGCATGTCCACATTGATTATAATTTGTGATTAGCTTTGTCGCCCTTTGACCACAATCATACGGCATTAGTAATTCGCCCCTCCTCATCTCTCGTTCTCCCCCACGTTTTCCATTCTTCTCCGTCTCCCATGTCCGCTCCGAACCACCGGAGGCGTGGGAGCTAGTTTCTAGCCTGCTACCTGTGCCGCCTTGATAAAAGACTATTTCGGTCGCCGCAGTCCCAGTGCCTTTCCGAGTTTGCGCCTCAGAGAAGCCGAAATTTTTCTTGGCCGACTCGGTCCCTTTTCACCCTACCCGTTCTAAACCTTCATATTTTTCCTGCCTCCTCCTCTTGCTTCCTTCTCTCTCCATATATAATCATTCGCCATGACGAAACTCATTCTATCAACAGGGTGCGTAATCTGAGCGCCTGTGCGCGCAATTCTCCTGCTGACAAACTGGTGCATAGCAATGTCATGTCCGCAGGCCCCTCCATCATTCGAAAACCCGGTGCGGCCTCAAGATCCAACCTCGAACTCGTCAACTCCCTCCGCGATAACTTCACCGAGGCTCAGCGCGATTACGCGACGAATAGCTTCACAAACGGCGGAGACACCGCCGCCGACGTTTGGACGCAGCGCAATAATGGAACCCTGTACATCCCCCGCATCAACTGGGATGCCGCGGGGCTGCGGGAGGAGTCCAACCAGTACGAAATCACAGTGAAACTTTTTTTCCTCTCAAGTTGCCCTGTGGAAGAGCGCAAGCAGTATGCAAGGGAGGCTCTAGACTTGGTCCGAAAAGAATTGGGTATTCAAACCATTGATTTGCTCATCGCTTCTTTCCCTGGCGTGTCTTTTGAGGGCAACTGCGAATGGGAGGCAGACAAGGCCAACGGCCAAAAGGGTAACCTAGAGGAAGAGATCTTTACTTGGGGCGTGATTGAGGAGTTATACAAGCAAGGTATTATCAAGCGACTGGGCGTGGCAGAGTTTGGCAGCATCAAGCTGGGTGCTTTTCTCAAGCGGGCGACGGTCCGTCCCGTCATTGATCAGATCAACCTGCGCAACTGCTGTGACGTGCCCCCTCCACTGAAGTCGCTCGCCGAGGAGCAAGGCATCGAGTTGCACGTCCACAGTGACTGCACTGATATTCTTCCTAGTGGAACCCTGCGGGAGCTCTTGGGTCACGGGGCCAAAGGTGCAGGTCTCCTCGCTGATGCGGCCCACAATGGCTCCGGTCTCGAGGGTGAGATTCAACCTCAGTGGGTAGTAAGGTACACGGCTTTTGTCAAGGACCGAGGAGTCATTGAAAACAAGGGATACTTTGCGGGCGCAGAGCTTATTAAACCATGAGATATTGAGAAGCGCCGAAAGCAGAACTGGGGGTGAACCTGACAATAAGAATGGGAGAGATGTAGATGGGCATCTCTGATACCTTGATGGGTTGTGGTGGATTGGTTGGTTTGTTTCCAAATAGCGAGCATCACACATACGGAGTTTCAGACGATTTAGCAGGGAAATTGGCTGCGAGACGGCATTTTCCTTCTTTTTTGTCCTTTTCAACCCAGCATACTCCGTTTCCGACCTCTCATCCTTACATCCTCGAGCTTCTTGAGGACATTTGGAGCTTGCTTAAATGTCTCTCCATAAGCATCGAGGAGCTCGTGAAAAATGCATTCTGCCCGTGGATGGGTGCTGCCAAATGCCCTCTCCAGCACGTAGAGGTCTACCGCCCGGTCCTCTTCTGACTGACTGCCACTCGCCAATCCAAGATCAATGATGACCACTTCACCGCCCAAGAACTTCTCACCATTCTCTTCTTCGTTCCCTAGTAAAGGATTCAGCATCAGGTTGCTGGTAGTCAGGTCGCCGTGCACAATGCCAACTTGGTGCATCTTGCCCACGGCAGTACCCATCCGTCGCAGCAGGTCTTTCAATCCAACATCCTCCTCGATACCCTCCGTCCTCTTCCCTAAACGCTCATTTATCTTGGCTCTGACCGGGCCACCATAAATCCATTCTAACATCAGCCACCCGGCATTCTCATCCACAGCATAGACAGCAGGTACCCTAACGCCATCTCGACGACATTTGGCCAAGATTCGGGCCTCGGACAGGATACGGTGTTTCGTTAGCCGCTGGTCAAGAATCGGGTGTCGCCAGGGTTTCGGCGGTCGGTATTTCAGAGCGCAGGGTGTGTCGGGCAGCAAGTATGTGCTCCTGTAGAGGCGACCCTCTGCGCCTTGGGTAATGAGGGTTGGCGGGGTCGACGCGGGGTATTCGAGGATCTTTGGAAGGGGGAACTGATGTGTTTGCGCCTCCGCTGGGGCTTCAGCGGCTGACGTCGCCATGATATCCACTGGTATGTCTATCGCTTCAATCGGTGGAGATGTGCAAGAAGAAAATAAAATTTCAGCCGATAGAGTTGCAGTGAGACAGTCAAGTCCGGTGATTTAGACGAACTGCGGCGCGAGCGCAGGCACGGTGAAATGATGAAGGAGTTGACGATTGATCGATTGGAACACTGTGGGCTGTGGTGCAGCCTGAGCTGATGGGAAACGTTCTAGTGACGGGACGGGAAGACCAACAATTGTGGATTTTGTTTTTTTCTCTTGTTATGCGATGAACGATTTTGCGATTTGGTCCAATCCCATGGCGCAAACTTGATGATGAGAGTCCACTGTAGTGCAGCAAGCAGGATTAAGGGAAAAAAATATGCACGACTGGTTGAAAACAAATGGAGAACCGCTCGGTATGTGTTGTCAATCAGGTCCCTCTCCACTGACCGGCGAACTGGTTGCACAAAACTATTGAACCTGGCATAATTAGTTAGAGAGAAGATAAATTATAGAGTCTTCCTTTTTTTCCATTTACCCACCAGTACAACTTCGTCGGGGAAATCCCTTACCGTTCTCACCAAATCATTACCTCACTCAGACTTACACGGTTTTGCCCTTTGCACCCCTCCTCTTTTGCCCCCCCTCTTCTACCCCTCCGGCCCTTCCGCTTCGGCAATGGCGTGCCCCTCTTCAAGTAAGTCTCAATCCCGGTCGTCACCAGCCTCCCGCTCCCTCAGGTCCTGGGTAAAACAACCGGCGGACGCACAGCAAGTTTACCGCGCCATGTGACACCCAAGCATTAGCTGCAACTACAAGGGGTTAAAGACCCATTCCCAGCCATCCACGCCAAGTGGCCGGACCGGCGATACTGACGACGAAATAGGTAGTTGGCCCTGCTGCACTGCGGCACCATGACCTATAGCGAGCGTGGCGGACCCATGGAGCGGCGCACACAAATGCGACTCGCGCTTTCGCTCGTCATCGCTTGCTAGTTCGCCCCCGTCAATCCTGCCTCCTCTCCTCTTCTTCTTCCTACCCAACAAGACTACAGACCATGCGCGATAGCCTCACCCTCCGCCTCGACCTGCCATCAAGACGCTCAGCTACATCATGGCCGGGTCCGACTCCCTCCAGTGGACCATCGTACTCGTCCTAACCGCTCTTTTACTGTCCACCGTCGTCCTCGGCCAGATCGTTTCCGTATATGCAGCTGCGTACCTAGCCGCGCCTCAGGAGATTGCCACCTTCATCGACACAGCCGACTTTTCTATCCAGGAGAATGAAAGCTACGATCGCGATGTCGCCAAGGTGCAGCGTCTTGAGGACAAGATCCGTCTGAGCCAGCTGCTCCGCGAGATACAGAAGGCCGGTGACGATCTGCGCGAGGACCTCAACTCCCTATCGATTGAGGAAGGAACCGCCAAGTTGAGGACCAGCGCAAGGCTGCTGTGGGCGTCGAAGCGGTCGCAACTGGCAGATCGAGTGCGGAGGCTCGACTTGTTGCGCATGCGCTTCCTTGTCGTCTACATGGGCATCATCACATCACAGTCTGAGAAGCAACCTACTCCTGTAGCGTCAAGGGTTGAGCCAGAGAAATCGGTTCCCCTTCACCTTCACACCCCCATGCGGCCGGCTCTCCCTAAAGGACTTGCTGAGGGTATCCTTAATCGTCCTCCTCTTCGTAGGTTGACGACTCAGGCTATTGGCCACCGTGAGCATATCTCGGCCCCTCACAAAAAGGGCTGGGCTGGTGTTGTCGAAGAACTTCAGACATCTCCCCGGATGCACAAGCGCCACGCTTCAATCGAACGCGCAATGTCAAGAACCACCAGGCCACCTTAATCAGACAGGGTACGAAATCCCTAGTTCAACCCATTTTCTTTGTTTGCGTCACGGTTTCCAGCACAGCGTAATTACACACAACGGCTTGCTTAACATCTTGTGCGACAGCACACTCGGCATCGAGCATTTCGAAGCGGCGTTCTGGCGTGGCAAATTAGCCAGCATCATTACGGACAGAGTTACAGCGTTATCTAAAACAGACTACAGTTCCATTTTGTTACGACGTTAGGAGGCTAGGTTCTTTATGAGGGATGACTGTACGAAGAGCGAGCATTGCTGCGGGTCTTGGAGGAGTTAGGGTTTCTTCGCTTCACTTCACATAGATGGGATACCCCTACTGTACGGCCTTAAGCCCCAGTCTTTCTTTTTTTTTTTTTTTTTTTTTTTCTCAAAATCACTTTCCTGGGTTGGTTTTGGTTGCATATGTTTATTCTCTTTGTTCTGTTTGTAACTTGCTTTCGCATTTCTTTTCATGCTCGACACATACCCCATTTCTTTCATACTTTGAGGTTTTATTTGTTTGGTAGGCTTGGACGTGGTCTAATGCCATCAATGAGACGCATCGGGACCGGTTGCATTTCTCTCCCCGACTGCTAAACGTTAGGACTAGAATTTTACGAATGAGATTTATCCGTATAGACTTACCATCGAGTGCCACCAGAAAGCGACTCACACAGTTGTAACATGCGACCTATCACAAGGTCAGTCGACACGCGCACAACGTAAACAAGTTAACTCTTACCGTCGCCGTGAGCTCGATAATCTCTTGTTCGTTAAAGAAGGCCCGAAGTCGGTCAAAGGTCTCATCCTTTACCTGCACGTTCCGGGTCATCTCCTCTGTGTAAAGTACCACGGCCCAAAGCTTCTCCGACAACTCGGCTGGACGCTCCACGCTCAGTGTATCCTGCTTAATTGCCTCCATGCCAGCCTCGGAGACGCCACCCTTTACTGCAAGAGGAGCGTGGTGGCCCCATTCATACCAGGCCTTGTTACATACGGCGATTCTTGAGATGGCGATTTCTCGCACATCATCCGCCAGTGAGTTCTGAGTGCGCACGGCACCGAGAAACGAGTTCCAGCCGTCAGCAATTGGGGGCGCATGGAGGAGAGCAAGGTCTAGAGGCTGAAGGGGACGAGGTTTTCGGCGGGCCTTAATACGTTCGACGATGGCAGCTTCTTCCGCGTTCTTGGTTGGGACAGGGTCGGTAACGTAGGGAACTCTCATTTTGGCTGGTGGTGTAGGGTAAATCTGAGATCTGTAGGATATCGTGAAGTAAACGATGCCTAGGTTGTAATTGAATATTCTAGTGGCCAATGGCCTATGTTGATATTGAATATTTGTGTAGGAGACAAGGAATCTTGCGGCAAAATTCCCCTTGACTCTAGACATGTTGTCTGGTTATATGTTCTCCCGGAAATGCGCGGGGTCGACTGAAGCACAACTCCCGACTCCACTTCCCGACTTTCGGACCCGGGGCCGAACGAAGCGGGTCGTGAAATAATTCACCAGTCAAGACTCATACGTGGATCCTAATTATGTCGTCAGTTGCTTCAAGAAAGGCTTCGCAGTTGTCACTAGTGTGATTTGGGCTGAGTTGAAGAAGTTAATGCTTTCAATGTCTTGGCTGGGAATGAGGGAACGATACTTGAGGCTGTGAATGTCCTTATGCGTAAGGACTGGAATTAAGGTAATACAGAGTCTACCCCTCAAGGTTTACCGCCAAGAGTCTCATAGAATATCCGAGCCAATATTCCTTAGGCAATGAACTACTTAGGAATATCAGGTCGGATACTGACGGAATCGGTCCTTGTACCGTAATTTAATTCCGTTCCTGCAGATGCGTGATTCCTGCTAAGACCATAGGAGCGGTAATGAGTTAGGCACAGTTACTAGAATTTCGCACACCAGGAATTGCGCTCAGTGCTTAGAACGAGTTTTGTATTATTACTCCTCAGGAAATGGAAGAGTGCTCTTTTGGTCCCGAACAAAGTGTTCACGCACCCAAGTACGGATTAGTGGTTCTTACTAAATCGCCTACCCGTTTGTATCCCAAGCTTGGATCACCAAACGCGTTGCATTTAATCACGTGACATGGAGCTCCTGGTCTAGATCATTAACGCGACATCACTTTTTTCGCGTCGTCACGAAGGCAACTAGCTGTTGCCCCCTTCTGTCACCGTCACCTTTGTTCGCGCGCTCATCAGTTCACGATGGCCGAGATCAAGATTGACAGCAAGCTCTTCCAGGAGCGTATTTCGCACTTCGTGACGGCCTGGAAGAATGACCTCCGATCCAAAGATGGGCTGTTCGGCGGCGCCTCGTCTCTGATTGTCATGATGGGCAAGGTTGAGGAGATTCCGGAATTCCACAAGAACAACGCCATGCACGTACGTGATCGGCAAGAAACTTCAGAAATCCCCGCGGCGACGAAGAAAACTGATAAAATTCGATAGTTTTGGCTCCTCGGATACGAGTTCCCAACGACCTTGATGCTCTTCACTCTGGACACCCTGTACATACTCACCACAGCTAAGAAAGGTATGGTAACCCTGACGCTGGCGCAGTTGGTCGATTTGAGCTCATAGCTTTATAGCGAAGCATCTTGAACAGCTCAAGGGTGGCCGATTCCCGATCGAAGTCCTTGTACGAGGCAAGGATGCCGCCGAGAACGAGAAGCTCTTCATCAAGATTGCCGATAAAATTAAGGAGGCCGGAGTAAGTTGTTTCCCCTGCCTACGCCCGAGTTTTCTAACGATTCCTGCAACAGAATAAAGTTGGCACGATCACCCGCGACACCTCGAAAGGCCCATTTGTCGACGAGTGGAAGAAGTTGTTTGCCGACAAGTGCAAGGATGTTGAGCAGGTTGATGTCTCTGCTGCGCTCTCGACCCACGCCTTCGCCGTCAAGGATGAAAGCGAGCTCCGAGCGATGCGAACCGCCTCCAAGGCTTGCGTTGCCTTGATGACTCCATACTTCCTCGACGAGATGTCTAACATCCTTGACGCCGAGAAGAAGGTCAAACATTCTGTGCTTGCCGAGCGAGTCGACAAGAAATTGGATGACAACAAGTTTTGGAAGACCGTCCAGCTTCCCTCCAATGGCAAACTCCCCTCCGACCTTGACCCGACACAGCTGGATTGGATTTTGGGTCCATCTATCCAGAGTGGCGGCAAATACGATTTGCGATTTTCAGTCGAACCCAATGACGATAATTTGCATGCCGGAATCATCATCGCCGGATTGGGACTTCGGTACAAATCGTACTGCTCTACCATTGCACGTACATATCTTGTCGACCCGAACAAGTCGCAGGAGAGCAACTATAGACTTCTCGTCCTGGTTCACAACACCATCATCAAGGAACTGCGTGATGGAATCCAGGCAAAAGAGGTCTATGCGAGGGCTCTGAGCCTCATCAAAAGCAAGAAGCCGGAGATGGAGAAGCATTTCCTGAAGAACGTTGGCTGGGGAATCGGCTTGGAGAACAAGGACCCTACTCTAGTACTCAATGCGAAAAACCAGAGGACTTTGAAGGACGGCATGACTCTCATCATCAACACTGGATTCCAAGACATTGAGAACCCTCAACCCCAGGACAAGAATAGCAAACTTTACGCCCTTGTTCTTACCGACACCGTTCGAGTCACCAATGCCGAACCTGTCATCTTTACGGCTGAGGCCCCTACCACTGCAGATGCAAACTCATTCTTCTTCAAGGATGATGAGGAGGCCGAACCTACCCCTAAGAAGGAGAAGAGGGACTCCCGTGTCGGTGCCGTTGCTACTAAAAACATCACCTCAACGAGACTTCGATCAGAGCGAGGCACAAATGTTGACGAGGATACAGACAAGAAGCGACGCGAGCATCAGAAGGAACTCGCTGCCAAGAAGCAAAAAGAAGGCCTGGCAAGATTTGCCGTGTCGACAAGCGGTCAGAATGGTGCTGAAGTGAAGAAATTCAAACGATTCGAATCCTACAAGAGAGATAACCAATTTCCTCTTCGGAGCAAGAATCTTGAGATTATCGTGGACACAAAGAACAACACTGTCGTCCTTCCGATTATGGGAAGACCTGTTCCTTTCCACATCAACACCATCAAGAATGCGAGCAAGAGCGACGAAGGTGACTTTTCCTTCTTGCGAGTTAACTTCCTGTCTCCTGGTCAGGGTGTTGGACGAAAGGACGACCAACCATTCGAGGATGCTTCGGCTCACTTTGTTCGAAGCTTGACGTTCCGATCCTTGGATGGCGATAGATATAACGAAATTTCCACCCAAATCTCAAATATGAAGCGAGATATAGTTAAGAAGGAGCAGGAGAAGAAGGATATGGAGGACGTGGTGGAACAGGATAAGCTGGTGGAGATTAGAAGTAAGTGGCTATTTTATCAGACTCCGGCCCATAAGCTAACAACTCCCCAGACCGCCGACCAGCCGTGCTGGATAACGTCTATATCCGACCTGCAATGGAAGGCAAACGAGTTCCTGGCAAAGTTGAGATTCACCAGAATGGTATTCGATACCAATCCCCCCTCAACGCCCAGCACCGTGTAGATGTTCTCTTCTCCAACGTCAAGCACCTTTTCTTCCAGCCCTGCCAGCATGAGTTGGTTGTCATTATTCACATTCATCTCAAAGACCCTATTATTGTTGGTAACAAGAAAAAGACCAAGGACGTACAATTTTACCGGGAAGCTACCGACATCCAGTTCGATGAGACTGGCAATCGAAAGCGAAAGTATCGTTACGGAGATGAGGATGAGTTTGAGGCTGAGCAGGAAGAGCGACGCCGGAGAGCTGAGCTTGACCGACTATTTCAGGGTTTTGCTCAGAAGATTGCTGAAGCTGGTCGCAATGAAGGCATCGAGGTTGATATGCCTATCCGAGACCTCGGCTTCCATGGTGTGCCATTCCGAAGCAACGTTTTTGTCCAACCCACTACAGACTGTCTTATCCAGGTTGTGGAGCCTCCGTTCATGGTCATCACCATTGAAGAAATTGAACTTGCCCACTTGGAACGTGTCCAATTTGGGTTAAAGAACTTCGATATGGTCTTCGTCTTTAAGGACTTCTCTCGGGCACCCTACCATATCAACACCATCCCCGTCGAATTCCTGGACCAAGTCAAAGACTATCTTGACTCCTCTGACATCGCCTATTCCGAAGGTCCCCTCAACCTCAACTGGCCAACCATTATGAAGACTGTCACGGCAGACACCCACCAGTTTTTTGCTGATGGCGGTTGGTCCTTCCTGCAGGCTGACTCTGACGATGAAAACGGCGAAGAGGAGTCACAAGAAGAGTCAGCCTTTGAGATTAGCGATGATGAATTGGATGAGGCTTCTGATTCCAGTGAAGAGGACTCTGACTTTGGCAGCAACGCTAGCGACGAGGATGACGAGGATGCCGAGCTGGATAGTGACGATGAGGGTGAGGACTGGGATGAACTGGAGCGAAAAGCCAAGAAGCGTGACCGTGAAGGCGCGATGGAGGATGAAGACCGCGGTAGCAAGAAGAAGCGCAAGCGGTAAATGTGTCGCGTTTTCGGCCATGGACAGGTGAATTCTGCTATGAAGTGGGCTGGAGCTGCTTTCTTTTTCCCCTTTTTACTTGTACTAAAAACCAAAATCCGGGCCTGTCTGAATGGCTGGCCACCCTATCTCGTCCGACTTTGGGCCCTGAAGTTCTACTCGGAGGACGTGTCAAGGAAGACATACAGCTGTGTTCCTTCAGCGGCCCCGGGCTACGCATTTCTTCACACCTCTTTCCTTTTCTTTGTGTATGATGGATAGGAGGAATGCAGATTTGGGTCAGCCTCGCTAGGTAATTGAATGAATTGATAGTAGTATTTCGTGCGGCGACATGGTTGGGCCTCTGCTCTATAATACTTTTGAAAGACTGGAGGCTGAGTTTGTCCGCAACCCGTCGAGGATTAATTACACTTGGTTACGACGTTTGCTAACATACTTTGCTGTTAATAATTCTCACTTCACCATTGTTTCAAGAGGTCAGGTTGTGATAATGTCTTATCATTCTATTCGCACTTCCAACGAAAAGGAACACGCCTAAACTCCTACCCGATTAACGATACTCAGAAGCCTTATTCACATGTCTCTTATCCACCTTGTTTTTCCTCCATTCTGCCAGGCAGGAGAACACGAAACTCGGGTGCTGCGCTCAAAGAGCGAGGAGAGCAAGCAAGCAGTTCGTGGCGGCTTGAGAAAAAGTCCAAGAAACCAGCCCCTCCTCTTGAAAGCCACGGCGAAACAAGCAAGAAATGAAACCCAAAAAAAATGTGCTGCTCAAGGTAGTCATACACAAATAGCAATAGTCCGGTGTCGCGCAAAAAAAAAAAAGACGAAAATTGAAAACGAATCCGATCGCGAAGACTGCTGCCCCGGCTCTACCGGCCATCATTTTCACTGCATTTCGCCCGCCTACATTAGATGTAGCTACAAGAGACCCAGCCAAGAGTCGACGCCGAATGGAGAAATGACTGAAGGCGAGGTGGGTTTTTTAGAGCTGCTAGGAGTGCTAGGATGAGCATCGGATGAAGCAAAAGAAGTGTTCGTGATATCTGCAGTGGTGTTGGGCCTTAGGAGCGCGGTAGAACTGTCTCGGGCCGCCTAGGCATCGCCGGGACGGAGTTCACGACCCGAGGCTACAGCTGTGCTGGGACCAGATCTGGCGCCGGGGGCATTGTTCCACGAGAGGTACGTATGGTCTCCGAGTTTTCTGCTTACAGTTAGTGACCTTGTAGATCTGGGAGGGATCTTTGAACTGACCTTGGTCGGAAGAGATGGGTGACGGTGAAGATGGCGCCGAGAAGGATGCAGACTCCACCAACAACGACGTAGGCAATGCCCAGGAACGGGTTGCGGCCGCCCATGACTGTTCGAGTGGTGATGATAATTGACTTCGTGGCCTTGTACCTATCCGTCGGGAAATCTATTCCAAGATCAGCATAAGTGTCAAGCTGTAACGTCCCCCGACTTACAATCATCAATAACAACTTCGTAGGTGCCATTCTGCAGGGCCGTAGAATCGTTGCGCTGGTACAACTTGCTAAAGGTGGGCAGACCAGCGGTTCGCATCCACACCTGGAAGGCCTCCCATTCCTTCAGGTTTGGCGGAGGGTTATGCTCGGTGTAGTTGTTGGGATAGCGATCGTGCCAGTTGGGTGGAGGAAGCACCTCGTCATGCTTGTACTTTGTCTCGCCGTAAAGATCCTTGTCGCTGTCCCAAGCAATGTTGGTGTTGTTGGCCATGTGGTAGGTCTCCGTACTGTTACTGTTGGGTGGGTTCTGCAGAACGGGGCTGGAGAAGGTATCGTTGAACATCGAGTTGGCGATCAGGCCGCAGGGATAGTAGGGTTTGTCTCCTTTTCCGTATAGGGGAGTGCAATCCGATCCTTTGATGCTATCGTATGAACGAGCGTCACCCTTTAGCTGCTGTGTGTCAAATGACAAGACGTATCGACGGTGGTTCTGGTAGAAGTTCGTAAGGTGATAATAGAAGAGTACGGGGGGTCCCATGTTCTCCGGAATCTCAAACTGCAGGATGCAGCGGTCGGTGGTGACATTCACGCCAGGATTGACGGTGACGTTCACACCAGCCTCAACTCCCCATCGGGCGTTAACCGATTTGCTATTCGTTTTGAATGCGCTGCTCACAGCGCTGGAAGGCATATCCTCGAAGCCACGTCCATTCTTGAGCTTGGGTGCCTCGGATTTGCATTTGGTATACTCGAGTTTGATCTCTTGAACCTGGTTCGCCAATTAGCGTTATTCTGTATTGATTTCGGCGGATATCGAGGAATACGGTACCTGAGCACTCGCATATAGGAGGAGACCACCGATGGGGGCGAATATGATTCCGATGACGAAGAATAAAGGCAGAACGGTCTTGGGAGTGAGGATAGGCCTATGTCTGTCAGCAAGAAACATTTTATCATGGAGGGGCATTCACTTACTGCCAGGCCTTCAAACGCTGTTGCCGAAAGGCGGTGTCTGTCGCGAAAACATCAGCTGTAAGTCCCCAGCGGGTGATGCACTCCTTCCGAAGCATCCAGGGTACCACTCACTGGCAGGTCTGCGACTCTTCTTCTTCTCCGGCTGCTTCGGGCCTCCATCGTTGGAGTCGATCGAGTCCGTGTGGTCGATGCCACGAGGTGAGTCGGCCATTGTGCACAGAGTCGTCGGTGGGCGCTGTGCGATGACGCCGTTGAGTTGGTGGAATAATGGAAAAATATGTGATTGCCTTTATCCCAGGGGTTGTCTTCGGCGGATAGTTTGGAACGTCGCGATGTGGCTCGTGAAGCGTTACGTGTTGAACATAAGTGGAGTGGCTGTGCTGCAAGCTGCGGTGGGGCGGTGTCATGTCAGATCTGCCGGCTATACTTTTGTCCGCTCGTATTCATTCATTTTCCTCATGGATCGGCCGCTTACAGCAGCCACCTTTCTTCAACCACCCTCAATGAGATATTGAATAAAATAAATAGGCAACAATAAAAGCTGAAAAGAAAAAGCCAATCCCATACGGTCGCGCTTGTTACAATAAAGAAGTGGAAATGGTTGTGGGACTGGGTTCAGCACCGGCAGTCCTCAGCTAGCCCTCTTGATACATGTTCTGAAATTGGACTAACCATGAGGCACCCCGACAAAGAAAATACCAAGTCAAACTAGGAGGGGTCAATTTGGTTGCCAGACGATGCAATCACTTAGGTAAAAAGGGAAAGGCAGTATTGAACATATCATTAATTACACTACCCCTGACCGGTAGGACCTGGTTTGAGAAAGCAACTCAATATTGACCCCTGAATGTTAAGGGTATTGTATTTATTGATTGAATTAAGTCTTATATAATACTTAAAAGACATGGCCTGAAAGAATACCCCACCCCTCACCTCCAAAGGGAAGAAGAGAAAAAAATTAAGGCTTTCTCGTCTGAGACGAGAGGCAATTAACTGCCGACGTGGGCCTGATTCGAACAGACGCCTCCGAGGAGATATGATTTCTAGTCATACGCATTAGACCACTCTGCCACCACGCCTTAAATTATTAAGATGGTAGCTTCTAAATGTGTACTAAACAACTTCAATAATCACGTGGTGAACCTAACTAAGACAGCTTCCTCAAAATTTCATCCTATTTTCGACAGCAGCAATCCGTAGACCGCTCGCTGGTTCAATGCTGAATCCCTGTACTTTATCAAGCATGGTGACACAATCCTTGACCGATCACCGCGAGATCGGCAAGCGCTTTTGTTGACCAAAATGGTTCTCAGGCGTAATCCACTTTCTTACATGACCTTTACCTAACGGCCTTCCTCATACTGAAAATAAACCAAAAGGCCTAAATCAACGGGATAGTGCACGCTCAGGCGTAATTCTCCTTCTAGTTCATACCTTCTCCACTCGTTGTTTTCCTTGCGTGACTATCCACTATTGCCTCAATAGCATATCTGATCGGGATTGGATATGGTGTCTCACACGACCCAGCGGGCTGCGGCAACGACGGGCGCGACGGCTCCGGGTTCTTAGTCTTCTAGTCTGCAGTAGTTATTGCGGTTGGGAAGCGGGAAGCGGGAAGAAGACCCCGCAGCTCGGAGCCTATGGCAGTGACAGCATTTTACCGCGATTCAGGAGCATGTCAAGAGAGACGCTCATCCACCTAGATTTCTATGATGTCGTGTAGTGTTTGACCAAGAAAGGACGAAACCTAAACTGGCCAGTCAGTGGCTAAAATAACCCAAACCAAAAGATAATTTCAAGTTTCAGTGTTCAATGACCAGCCACCGGATGCCGGTCGCCTGATTGTCAGATGCTCTCGATGTCACCTCTGGCTTAGAGCGGGAACTATTAACCCTTCCCCCACACGGCTCATAGCTTCGAAGGATACAGTAGTGATGCGTACGTCGACCAAGTAACCAATTAACTCGTGCAGCTACGCAGAGACATGACGAAAGCCAGCGCAGAAGCGAGAGAGGGGGCAAATAGATATTGCTTTACCGCTCATGCAGCCAAGGGGACAACTGAGACATCTTCAGCCACCTGTCAATTGCACGAGAGATTCGGGGTGTAGTTTGTGTATTTATGGCCTTGTCTGGAAAACACGTGCTGTATGGAATGGACTTTGTTCGGTTCGTCCATACCTACCTGCTGGTAAAGCTTCGACTTTACGGATCCTACAAAGTGGGTGACCTGGCAAAGGTGGAACCGAAAAAAAAAAAAAAGGGAAAGATTAGGGGTCCATATGTGGTGACAAGGTGACAAGAGAGTGAGGGCTACGAAGTGAAGTGATTTACACATGGATCAGCTAGAAAACTGGATAGATAGAATCCTGAAACAAACTATGTGGAAAATCATGAGCGAATCGAAGTTATTCAGTCTAAGCACGGGTTTTTGGACGGATGTACGAATACGCACCCGGACTTTGATCGACATCGCCTTACATCGGTATGCGTAAAATCGATATTGGCCGAGCAGATCGATGCATTCTGCGAGCTGGGGTGCACGAATCAATACTCCGTACTCGGTACGGACTGGATGCGAAAAAGGACCACTGAAAAGACCGTGCACGTGATTGGCGCGAGATGGACACCCCAATTCACCACCTATCTCCGTCGGCGACACCGCCCATCGCCAGCGGACGTGCACCAGCGCTGGTTCTGGCGAGCGTGGCGTGTATTTGGGAAGAGTGAATTACGATGGCACCTACCAGCAATACACATCTCCGTCACAACCCGGGTTTGCCGTTTTGCCGTTTTGCCGCCCAGAGACATAGCCACAGGAAAGTTCCCCGCTCCGTTGCATATCTTCACAGGGCGAGAGAACGAATGGACTCGAGACAAGAGGGCGACCTTTTTACTCGGTGGCAGGCACCAGACATCATACCAGCTGGTCAGTTCTAAAACCTGAGCAATCGACGGATATCCATGATTCCAGGGTGGTGCGGTGCCGAGGCCAGCTAGCTGCTTGGTCGGCCACTAACACCTCCATCTACGAGACACACAGCTGCACGCCGAGACTGTGTCATCAAGTATTGGAAGGGAAGTCAGGGAAATGATCACCTTCTCGACGTCGGCTGAAAAGTCACACCCGACAGTCATCCCGGGGATGGTGAGGGCCGACGTCCGGCGTAGCCCCGCCTGTGGCCTCCCGTTCTACCTTTCAGGCCCTTTTCTTTGGTTATTTCAACGTGACTACTGTGCGGCCTGCAGCACCTGAACACGCTTTCATACCGGTAGCTAGTTGTTGGGGACCCGATCTGGTTGCCCCCTCCGTCAATATTCTTCCACACCTCTAGGAGCTATACATCTGTAGTGTGGTTGGTATAAATATCACATACTGCCCCCCGGCGAGAACCAGACGGCCTCTTTTGAATTTTGAATATTCAATGACGTTACCCATTCTTGAAATCCTTCAGCTCGTTTGAAGAGGCGCAGGACTAGTCGCTGTCGCGTTTCGCATTCGCGCCATTCGGCTACCCAACAATTTGAAGAAACCAATCTAGCCGCCTGGCGAAGCCTCTAGCTGACGACGCCGTTGCTCCGTTCCTGGCTCAGCACCGAGCCTCATCAGCCACCCACTCTCACTGCGACAACCCCAGACTCCCATTTCTTGGGCTCCTTGGCTTTTCGAAACCCATCGCCAGGCGCTCGGGCGATTGATATCCTGGACCCCGGATCCGTTGGGGACATTCCTAGCAGGTAGCCTTGGAACAGAGTCAGTTCATCAGGATCATCTTGGGCTGTCTTACAGGCAACTTACAGGCAGCTTACAGGCTCCCCCTGGTATTTTTTAGTTTTTCAAGGTGAGTCTACCGTTTTCTTTTTTACTGTTCCCAGGATCCCAGGATCTCCACCACGCTCGTCATACCCTTCCACCACCCCTGTTATTAGTCTGTTGCTCGTAGATGGTTCTCGGCTCGCGGCAAATGGTCACGTATCTGCAAGCAAGCTGTCGCACGTTTGACTTCTTGGCTTGCGTGCCGGACCGTGGGCCAAGTCTCGTCCAGTGACTCGCCCAGGCCATCTCTGCGCTCTCGTCACCTCACCCTCCACAGTCAGCTTCGCCCCAAGCCGCTTGGATTCCGAAGAGCCGACTACGACCTTGTGCCAAGCGGCTGCGACTAATTCGATTCCCTGCTGATCGGTGTATTACCATCTCAATAATAAACCCTGGCGTGGCTCTTTCGCCCCCCGTCACCTGGCCCTGTTCACTTTCTCATCTCCCCTTAAGGACTGTTTAATTTCTTCTAGGAAGAACACCACCTGCAAACCAATATTTTTTCCCACCAAACACCCCAACAGACACAAAACCTCTTCCTTTCAATTCTATCATCTAGTGAACAATCCTCCTTTGTTTTCTTCTTGAGATCGCGGTGCAATCTGCAGGCTTTCGGGGCTTTGCTATCCTGGGTAACCAAAGCGGCATCGCGCTTACAGTAAACGTGCGTGTCGTTGTACTTGCCCGATTCGGCGCTTGAAAGTACATAGAATTGTTGCCTTCATCAAGCCGACCACTTTCTCTTACTCCCATTCTTACTCCTTCTTTTCTTATCGACTCCAATAACAAAAACATCCTACAAAATGTCGACATCATCTAAGTCTGTACCTCAGATTCAAATCATGGCGTCCAGCCCGACCTCCACCAAAATTCGACGAGGCGAACCCCGAGACACAGGCTTCCCCGAACCCTTCAACGATTGTATGTTCTCCTCTCTGTCGAGATGATCCAATCCTAACCCTGTTTACAGCTCGCAACACGACACTTCCTCACCCCGATGCAGATACGTCAGGAAATGCCTGTATCAGTCAGGAAGATATTTGCCCTTCGCGGGCTCTCACTCGGAGCCACCGTTCTTTCCTAAAGAAGAAGCGGCCTACCCTCAATCATGGCCGTATCTCACCTCAAGAGGAGGCCTTGTACAGCGTCTT
This sequence comes from Mariannaea elegans, assembly GCA_930272665.1. Classification (NCBI taxonomy): domain Eukaryota; kingdom Fungi; phylum Ascomycota; class Sordariomycetes; order Hypocreales; family Nectriaceae; genus Mariannaea; species Mariannaea elegans. The sequence goes on from CAKNEU010000056.1 coordinate 19,742, forward strand.
CTCTCTAGTCCACGCCGAGCACACCGACTCCGACAGTATCAAGGCCATTAGTCCGTCCCAGTCTCAAACTAGCGTTCGATTCTCCAAAGATGGGACTGAGAGTGTCATATCACGGAGAGATGAAGAGACGCCACCCACCTCGCCCGATATTCCGTCATACCGCTCAAAGAAAGGTCTTATGGGCAAGTGGCGGAAGAACTAGTCGCGAAGTCAATGGACTTTGACGAAGAGGACGTAAACTTATGACGACACGGCCGAAAATGCCACGACAAACGATTCTAAATGATTTGGCTTACTAAACGGAATCGCTTTATTCTCTCTTTTAATCATCACATTTGGGATAGCGCGGAGTTTTTTTTCTGAGACAGAACGGCAAGGGAAGGACATGCAGGGAAGGGACCCTCAGGTGGACAAGGACGGTGCATTTGGATCAAACAAACATGTTGGACATCACTGTCCCTCTGGAAGGGAAAAGAAAGACTGACATGGCGTGAACCGGAATACATATCGGGACAGGGAGTCTAGAATAGTGCTCTGATCACTGGAACATTCGTTAATGAATTAGACAAGCATCATTGTTATCGTCAAATCATATCAACTTCCACCCTAACGCTTCTCGGAACGTGATGGACCATAGGTCCCCTGGAATTTAAACTACTTTGTGTGCGGCGTCTCGGCCCTTTTGACCTTTCGCCGTATAAAGGCGATTCTAGATCCGTCTTCTAGGTCTCCGACTAGAGGTTTAGCTGCCCCGATAGGTGGTGTAGCTATAAGGGTTCAGGAGCAAGGGAACATGGTAGGTCTGCCCCTCCTCGACGCGGAACGCAACAGTAACTTCGGGGAAGAAGGTCTTGTCCTCGCCAAAGTAAGCCGCGGTATCGAAGCGCAGTGTCCAGCGGGACGGACCCTCGACTTGGCCGAGCACGTCCAGCAATGTATAGACGGGGACCTCGCCGGCGGCGTGTTCAGAGATGTAGGGCAGCCATGCGAGGATGCGGCCGTCGTTGTCTGTCACGGACTCGAACGTCTTGGACGTATCCGTAGCGGATGCCGCGCCGCCTTCAAGACGGACGCGGATTCCCTTGGCGGGCCGGCCGGCGGTGGTGTCGAGGACGTGACAGGTAATAGGGTCTTTTCCAGATCCGCCTGCCATGGTAGCGAAATGTGTTATACGGTATGCTTTTTGATTGAGTGTTTCGGAGGCGAGAGGGTGGCGGCGGTGGTGATGCGACGTAGGATTTGACGTCAAAGGTGGGGTTGGCTGGTGTGGTGGGAGGAATGTAGAAGTTGAGAGACAAGACTCTCGAACAAACGATGATGGAACCGGGCGATCGGTTAATCTATTGCACCCACTGTGACTTTTCTTATTCTTTTATATTTGTCGTGGGTATGCAGGAAGAAGGAGAAGAATAAACGTTGGGAGCAGAGGGCAGTGAAGGAGGCGGAGTTGAGTGGTTATGTACCTTGAGGTATAGGACTGAGGCAACAGGAGCATCTCTTAGCAAAAGTTGGCAGTGAACCTGGTCAGTCCTGTGCGACCCAGAAGAATCACAGAGAACAGCGGTTGCCAGTGAGATACTCTTTATTAATAGTTGAGGTAGGCAATTGGGCGCCGCAGCTTATGTGCAGTGGTACCCGGCTCAGCTTAGCCCAGTTCAGACTGAGTCCCAGCCCAATTCAGTGTTTTTCCTCCTCGTGCCATTCTCTTCGTGCTTGAATCGCACATGATGCTCTTGCTCGTCCATCATACACTAGACTTATCTGCTATGCCATACTGCCGGCCTGACCTGAAATTTTCCCCTGTCAAAGACGTTGGTCTGCCGTTTTGAGGGGTCGCTTGACGCCGCTCGCCGCACCCCACCGAAGCCCAAAGAGGACGCGCCGCCAGTGGACGGGCCCGGCCTGGAAGCCTGGCTGATGGACCCGCTATATGGCCGGAGGCAATAGAGAGAGGACTTGGGCGAGCTGAGGCTGTAGCGTAGGACTGTTGGCTGGTGAGCTGGGGAGTTGAGAAGGGTAAATAAATAAAAGTCCTGCAGCCGCATAAGCTGAAAGCCCTACAATGCAGACCCTAGTCTAAATACATATGCAGTAACTCTTTCGGGGATGTGAAATCGATGATATGGGAAGAGAATGCTAGGGTGCTTCCAATGGGAGTCCTCCCTTAACTTGGTGAGTGACGGGTCAAGTGTGGCTGAGAATGTGTTGTGGTTGTCGTTCGTCGCGGGGAATCCTGCTCATGAAGGAGGACAAAATCAGGCCAGCGTTCTGATCTGCAATAATCCAGCATGTGATCACATTATTTTTGGCCACTTGAGCCCCTCCATGTTCCAGTCCACTTTTGCCAACTCCACCAAGAACTGCAAGCTTCTAGAAGATACTGAGAGCTACTGCACACACTGAACACCATATCGGTCCCACGTTGTTAGCGAATACTTTGTCCATTCCCGTATCTGGCCTCAACTCTGTTGTGCCAGACCCCTAGTTCCTTCTGTCGACTCGTCTTCCCTTCCACCACATCTTTCCGCTCTCTAACAATACCCTATTGCCATGTCCACCGCCATCATCTCCGAGGACGCCCTCGAGCCCTCACTCCAGTCCATCCTTGACCAACGCAGCCTCCGTTGGATCTTCGTCGGTGGCAAGGGAGGTGTCGGAAAGACCACCACCTCGTGCTCCCTCGCTATCCAGCTCGCCAAAGTCCGCCGCTCCGTCCTCCTCATTTCCACCGACCCTGCCCATAACCTTTCCGATGCCTTCTCCCAGAAGTTCGGCAAGGAGGCCCGTCTCGTGAATGGCTTCGATAATTTGAGCGCCATGGAGATTGACCCAAATGGGAGCATGCAGGATCTCCTGGCCGGTCAGAACGAGGCCGATGATGTCAACACCATGGGCGGTGGAATTGGCGGCATGGTCCAAGATCTCGCATTCGCGGTTCGTAACAATCCCAATACGAAACGTACCAAACCCTTGTTAACTTGAAAATCCCTAGATTCCTGGTATCGATGAGGCCATGTCATTCGCAGAGGTTCTCAAGCAAGTCAAGTCCCTCTCCTACGAGACCATTATCTTCGACACCGCCCCCACCGGCCACACGCTGCGCTTCCTCCAGTTTCCCTCTGTGCTCGAAAAGGCTCTAGCCAAAATATCGCAGCTTTCGTCCCAGTACGGCCCTCTTCTTAACGGCTTTCTCGGTAGCAACGGTGCCCTGCCCAACGGCCAAAACCTCAACGAGATGACGGAGAAGCTCGAGTCCTTGCGCGAGACCATCTCCGAGGTCAACGCCCAGTTTCAGGATGCAGATCTTACCACTTTTGTGTGCGTCTGTATTGCCGAGTTCCTGAGTCTCTACGAAACGGAGCGTATGATTCAGGAGTTAGCTGGCTACCGTATTGATACCCACTCCATCGTCGTAAACCAGTTGTTGTTCCCCAAGCAGGATAATGCCTGCGAGCAATGCGGGGCTCGTCGCAAGATGCAGTGCAAGTATCTCGATCAGTACGAAGAGCTGTACGCTGAGGACTTCAACGTTGTTAAGATGCCCTTGCTGGTGGAGGAGGTGCGTGGCAAGGAGAAGCTTGAGAAGTTTAGCGAGATGCTTGTCAAGCCTTACGTCCCCCCGGAGTAGATATAAAGCAAGGACTCTCAAGAAAATTATGATAAGACAGTAAAGACACCATTTTTTGGGATTTGCCACTTGAGGCACAGAGGAGATATAAAACACTATGAACATGAAGGAGTCGGTTAGCATGGAGGAGTGGAGTTGATATCGAAGCATCTTTTATTATTTTACGGTCATGTAGTTATACACAATCATAGTCACAGTCACAAGAGAAAAATACCCAGTAGTTTGTCACATAATAATGTATTTATAGTGTTGCTGGCAGTATCTCAGCTATGCCAGTCTCTTTAAATTCCTTCAAAGCACATCTCGTTGCCTCTTGAGAGGCCTATAACCCACCAAACCTGTTCCTCTTATTCCAGAACCCATGATAATTACATGAAGATGAAAATGTTTCTTTGTTTCTCCCCATTTCAAAAAGCTCACACCTGTACGCCCCTTCGGCAGGCCTGATGGGCATCTGCGGCAAGTAGAAAGCAACCCTCCCCCGAACTCCAATTTCAGAAAATATGACGCCTGTAGTGAGTTGGGCTTCGAGCAATGTACCAAATGACTGATTCGAGTAAGCCGCGAGAAAAAGCAAATGAGTCGTTGTGAAACGCAATGAGGTTTGCAAGGAGCCACAGCCAGCACTTGGCTTATAACTCGCGGTAGTCGCTGGGGCGAACTCGTCGCTGTTTGTTCTGATGGCGATGAGGGTTGACAGGTTTGCGGAAGTATGCGTCGTCTTCGTTGCCACCGTTTTGCGAGAAGTTGTTGTTTTGGAAGCCATTCATACCACTACCGTTCATGCCACCCATACCTCCATTCTGGAAGTTGTTCATGTTGCCCATGTTTCCATTCATGCCATTCATCCCCATGCCCCAATTGTTCATTCCTCCAAATCCGTCCATGCTCGGGAAGCTGGACATTCCCATCATGCCGGGCATTCCCATCATCGGCATGCCCATGTTCATATTGTTCATATTTCCCATGTTTGGCATGCCCATCATATTAGGCATCATCGGCATTCCGTTGAACATCATGTTATTCATTCCCATATTCATACCGTTTATACCATTCATACCATTCATACCATTCATACCGTTCATGCCATTCATCATGTTGGGCATCATGTTCTGGTTCTGCTGGCTTTGCATGGCCTTGGGACCTCTGGGAATTCTGGGGTTATCTAAGATGTCGTCGGCTGATCGCTTTTTGGTATTGGCATCATCAGACTTGATGTTGTTCGCCCGCTTGTCTGTGCCTTGAACAACAAGTGCTTTGGGCCCAGTTGGCGGTGACTTGACTGTGGCAGGCTGGGTGACTGGAGACTTTGACTTCTCTTTGATTGAGGCATCACTCGACTTCTCTTCAGGCTCCTCCTTAGGCTTATTCTCAGGTTTAGTTTGGGTCTCATTAGCTGGCTTCTCCTCCTCCTTCTCCTCTGCCTTAATATCATCCGGTACTTTAGGCGATTGAGGAGGAGTCTTGGCGGCTTCCTTTTCCTTCAAATACCCTTGGATCTTCTTCGAAGCCTCCTCATCCGGCTGGAGGTCATCAATCAATACGCCTTCTGTCTGGCACGCAGGGCAGATGAAGTCGCTTTCAATGAGAGCATTGGTTATGCAATCATTACAGAAGGTCTTCTTGCAGCATGGAGTCTTCATTGGTTCTATGAACATCTTTTTGTCAATTGAACACTCCAACCCCTGTTCCTGAATTTCCTTATCCTCGGCTGGGTTGGCCTTGGCGGTCGACGATGTCTTCGCCTTGGCCTGAAATTGCTCCCAGGATGCCTTGTCTGGTTCAGCGATGACGAAATCACCCTCAGCGTTCACCATGATGCCAGAAGGGCGTTTCGACTCGTCTCCTTCAGTCTGGGCCAGGACTATAGATTTGTCGACCTTCTGCAGGAATGAACGAGGGATACCTGTGGTTCGCTTCACACGAGGTCGGTTGTCAAACTCAGGGTCATCATTGGTAGGGCACAGCTGAATCCAATGGCCTTTGTTACCACATCGATAGCAGATATAGCCATTTGGGGGATCGTGATCAGGAACATTGGCTGGTCGCTTTGACCCTGGCTTGAATACTGGAGTTTGACTGAAAGAATATTAGCACTTATTGTGTGTTTTGTCTGAACGAGATCAACTTACTGAGACATCTCTTCTTGCTGGGCAGACCACTGCTCTGTCTGGGCAGCAAACATGGCCGCCATCTTTTCCTCTTCCGTCATTGCGTTGTTCATTTGATTGATAGCATTATAACTGGGCTTCGACGCAGACGCTTTTGCTGCCTGCTCCTTACGACCGGCATTTTTGGCCGTCACAGGCATTTTTCCAGACACATAACGGGCAGCACGACCTGCGCCAGGCTTGAGGGCAGGCTGGCGTCGAGCGATCACGGTTGTTGATCTCGGAATGATGGTTGTGTCATCATCGTATTCTAGGCTGTTATCGTCGGTGTATATGAAGAGGTCGAAATCAGTCCCGTCACCTAGTCCACTCTTGGTGATGATTTCTCGCTTGAGTTCGAAGACCGAGATGCCCGTACCATCGAACTCAACTCGGGTGGGCTCTTTTTGAGACTTGAACTTGAAGAAGACGGAAGAAGTCATTGTCAATAGAGGATGCCAACTGCTTCCTACAGAATACGAGGACAGAACAATAAAGTGGTAGTAGGAAGATGTCGAAAATTCAGAATACCGGGTAGCGATGATAGACGATGCTGCAGTGACTCGTTCGCACAATAGAACTAAGTAAGTAGTAACGTTTTTTTTTTCTTGCTCGTTTGTTTGTGTCTGCAAAAGAGGAAGGCACTCTTCGTTTGACTCGTTTTCTTTCTTGCACTCGCGTGCCTCTCAACTCTCAAGATAAAACGGAAATGAATCAATTCTGATTGTACTTGGAGAGAACAATAGTGGAAAAGGGTGAATGGGCGCAACGAATAAGGAGTACAGCTGGCAAAAGCCAAATAGGAAAAGAAAACCCTAAAAATCCACCTCACTTCCCCAGTACCACGATATGAACAACCACTTGTATTCCGCAACCTGAAGTTAGCCGCCGTCCTATCGACCACGCCCTCTCAAGAGCAGGCCAGCGATGCGCGAGGGATGAAGATGTTGCAAGCAACGTGTCAGTAACGGTCGGCCGGATGGATCTCAAAGGGTGCTGAAATCTGGAAGTCGAGGCAAACAGAAAAGGAACGAGGCACGCTGTAATAGCCGAGCGAGTGTCGTCTCTATGATTCACAAACGGAAGAAAAATGGGCGCAGCAAAAGTAGCTGCTTTGATGGGTGATGTCCGTTTGGTGATGGTGAAGCAAAGGAGACGGTGAGTAGGGGAGGGCAGTGATGAGGAGTCGAAGAACCTTCCAAGGGGCAGAAAAGGGCTAATGCTGGTTACTAATCCGCTCAGGTGGGCTCCCATAGAACTTGTTCGGTGGTCATAGACCCTGGCATTTCCAGTACGTACCTAACGGACGGAAGTAGATTTTGTCCAGTACAAATGACTCAAAGGTCCTTGATGCCTGAGGCGCAAAGTACAGGAGAGCTTCGCTAACCGAGCTGAGACATGTGACCAGTACAACCAAACAGGTGTTTTGGCGTGTGCGTTCTTTGCCCCTCATTAAAGAATCTACTATTTTATTTCTCTGACTAATCATCACGCGGGATTGCTTCATTGGCTGCCGTGGATAGCCGCCCACACTCATTGTTGTCTCACTGATTGCTCCAAGCCGCCCCGCCATAAGGTGAGTCGCAACCTGCGTTGCCTCACTCGCCAGCCCGATAGAGCAGGTGTACCAGTGTTGCGTGGTAGGTATGCCCCGCACCTTCCTGCAAGTGGCAGCTCTCTGTTGTCCTCGAACAATATCTTTGCTTCCCACAAGAACTTTTGCATCTATAACACCGACAATCGCCCGCGGTCGAAGACAGATAAACCCCATTGCTCCTCGAACGTATCTCACACATACCATTCGTTCCCACCAAGCAAAAAAGATGGCTCCTCAACTCGACGGCTTCTTCAAGCAGGTCGACAGCTCTGCTGATGACTTCATTGAACGTCTGCGACAGGCTGTTGCCATCCCTTCTATCTCCGCCGACGATGCCCGCCGCCCAGACGTCGTCCGCATGGGCGAATTCCTTGCAGAAGAGTTGAAGAAGCTCGGTGCTTCCGTTGAGCTCCGACCACTGGGCAAGCAGCCAGGCAAGGAGCACCTCGAGCTCCCCCCAGTTGTCCTCGCGCGATATGGCAACGATAAGAACAAGCGAACCATTTTGGTTTACGGCCACTATGATGTTCAGCCCGCGGAGAAGAGCGACGGCTGGTCGACTGAGCCGTTTGAGCTCTCCGTCGATGAAAAGGGCCGTATGTTCGGCCGTGGAGCTACCGATGATAAAGGTCCTGTCTTGGGATGGCTAAACGCCATCGAGGCTCACCAGAAGGCTGGTGTTGATTTCCCCGTTAACCTCCTGATGTGCTTCGAGGGTATGGAGGAGTATGGCTCCGAGGGACTTGACGACCTCATCAAGGAGGAGGCTAAGAAGTACTTTGCCGACGCCGAGGCTGTCTGTATTTCTGACAACTACTGGCTGGGCACCGAGAAGCCTTGCCTGACCTATGGCCTGCGTGGATGCAATTACTACTCCATTGAGGTTTCTGGACCCGGTGCTGACCTTCACAGCGGTGTCTTTGGCGGCACTGCCCAGGAGCCCATGACCGACCTGACAAGGGTTATGGGTTCGCTGGTCGATACTGACGGCAAGATTCAGATTCCTGGCATTGCTGAGCAAGTTGCCGCCATCTCTGCCGATGAAGCGGGCCTCTATGATGGAATTTCCTTTACCATGGAGACTCTGCACGAGTCTTTGGGTAGCACCACCACCATCTTTGATAACAAGAAGCAAACTCTGATGGGACGATGGCGATATCCCTCTCTGTCACTCCACGGTATCGAGGGTGCTTTCTCCGCTCCCGGAGCCAAGACTGTTATTCCCGCCAAGGTCATTGGGAAATTCTCTATCCGAACCGTCCCTGACATGGACATTGACACGACCAACGAGTGTGTATACAAGTACGTCGAGGAGCAATTCGCCAAGCTGAAGAGCAAGAATACCCTGAAGGTGTATGCTCAGCACTGTGGAAAGTGGTGGGTGGCCTCGCCCAAGCACTGGAACTTTACTGCAGCGGCCAAAGCCGTGGAGCGTGTGTGGGGGGTTGAGCCTGACTTCACTCGTGAGGGTGGGAGGTAAGATTACACATCCCAGAACAACGATTAGTATATGCTGACATCTTTTATTAGTATTCCCGTGACCCTGACCTTCGAGGAGGCTACTGGTAAGAATGTGCTGCTACTCCCAATGGGAAGCTCCACGGATGGCGCGCACTCTATCAACGAGAAGCTAGACAAGCGCAACTATATTGAAGGCATCAAGCTTTTGGGAGCTTATCTGCACTACGTCGCCGAGGAGCCCCAGATATAATGAATTTCTTAGGAGGATACCTAGGACACAAAAATATACATGGATGAATTGGTAACTGCCTCAACTGCTTTTAGTGGACTTCTGTTTCATCTACCCGTTGATTCGATGTACAAAAGTGCTGTTCAAATTATCGTGTGTCATGACAACAGTCAGTGAGGGCATTTCGGAACTGGCGGCTGTTCCCCGCTACTATGTCATAAGTAGATACGTACCCTGCAGGCCCCACTAACAGCACGCACTTGCTGTCCTAAATCGCCCCACTGCTGCCCCTCCACCGCCCTTTATCGATTGTGAATAGAAGGTCCGGTGATCGCTACCCGCGCAAGCCGTTGAGCAAGTGACCGACTTCTTAGTTATCATCCGGAAGAAGACGGGAACCACCCAGCAAACAAAATTAATTCCCCTTCTATATTTTTGCGTGATACCACCATTCTTTTGCTATTTTGCAACATTCTGAGACTCTGACAAACCTTGCGTAGCCCCCTTGAGTGACCGTTCCTCGCGAAGACTGGCGTCGACACTTGCGGGAGCCTCATTCATCATACGTTTTATCGGCTCTTTTTAACAGGAACGAAGAAATTCAAGATCTAGGACGCACTGAGAAATTTATCTGTTCTTGAGCTGCCGAGATGGTTCGCGAAAGTGGCATCTCGGCTACCAAGCCCATCTTCCCTCTCTACTTGCTTCCTAGTCTGAAGCTACCGTTCTCCCGCCGCCACTCGGCTTCATCCTCGTCGTCCTCAGCTGGCTCGCCAGTGTCGTCCGCGGATACTACTCCTGCGAGTTCGCCTCCTAAAGATAACTCGTTAACGACGTCCTCTATGACTAGCAGTAAACGATTAGTCCGCACTGCACCTGACACACTTCGCTGCTCGACGTGCTCGGCCGACATCGCTCTCGCATCACAGATTATATCGAAGGGTTTTACGGGACGATACGGCAGGGCGTTTCTTGTTTCTCCGCCAGCGCCGCCGGCCCAGCAGACGTTGTTGAATATTCGCGTGCTCAAGAACGAAAACCGCCAGCTTGTAACGGGATGGCACGTTGTTGCAGATATTAACTGCTCGACGTGCGGGACCAAGTTAGGGTGGAAATACGTCGACGCTAAGGAACAATCACAACATTATAAGGTTGGTAAGTTCATCTTGGAGACGGAGAGGGTAATGACGTTCCGGAGCTGGGAAGACATGCAAGAGGACGATGAGCTAGAAGAGGAAGAGGAGGGCGCCAGCAAAAATAAGGGCAGCGAAGAGGACGAGATCGTTTTCGACTCGGATGACGATGACGAGTGCGAGGATATCTTCGCCGGAATTTGGGACCCAGAGACTGTGGCGAAAAGAAGGAGTAACATGGTCTCTCGCAGGGGTCGTTAGGTACAAGTGAAGCGACTTCTTCAACTAGTCTTCTGCCGAGGGCGGAACAGGATATAATATGGATAGGACTTGGTACAGGCATTTGAGGCGTCATAGGTTCATATCTAAGTTATGGGGTCAGGTGTTGTATTAGGAATGGCACGAATACCCTGAGCGGAGCAATACGATATGATTTTGCATCATGGACTTGCAATCTCATAAGCTTTTTCTTTCTTTCTAGAAGCACAGCTGGTTATGGCATGATTTTGTTGTTGAGTACACAAGAGAATTATATGCATTCGTCTCAAAAATAGTAAACCTTGTGGAACATGGAGTGATGATCTATGGAGGGTGTTAACAACCACTGGGTTGAAATGGATGGATAACTCTCGGTAACGGATTGCCCAATCTGATATTTCTGTATAGGCTCTGCTCATCCGATTATGCAAAGTACCCTGGATGGGTGGGAATGATGAAACGATCTGTCTCTCGGCGTGCGCATAGGTACGGTAATAGGATGTTAGTGAGTGATCACGCCGAGACACGGGGGGTCCTCCCACCAACAGCATTAAGACCTCATCCCCATCGCCCGACTTAACAAAAGGGCCCGCTCCGACTGGCCAGAGACACTCTCCTCATTGCGCATTAGACGCCCACACGCCCAAGGATGACATGTGGCCTGCATGCTGGTTTGTGGAAAGGTGAGCACACGGTGAAGGACCCCTTGTCTGCCCATCTTGTCTCCAGTTTATATCTCCTCCAAGCCCCCCTGGCAACTTGGCATGTGAGACAAGGCGCTGGGTCCGTGCGATGCAGTCGAAAGCAGTTCCCTGCAGGAGGAGGCAGCGGCAATCTTGCGTTTCCGAGAACATCGCCTGATATCTGCTTGAAGCAAATCCTGGTGTAGTTGGCCGTTCGTTCCCACGGAGGCTTTCTTGTTCGTAGCTGGTGTGCCATCCACGCGGGATGACATCGCTGATGGGGTTAGTGTGAGAAGTGCTGCCGCTTTCAGCTTGCGCAACAGAGGCCCGTTGGGTGAGATACCGGGCCAAGTATAGGGCGAGATACCGCGGCACTTCAGTGAACGAAGTCGCTGAAGTTCGCACTCAATCTTCAACCACAGGGCGGTGCGGTGGGGGGCTCCCCGCGGAGGTGAGTGGGAGATGTGGGCAATGTGGGACCCCCTGCAGTCGAATACCGTCACCTCTCACCAATTGCCAATTGCTGAATTGATTTGCAGATGATAGAGGCACGTCTTTGGAAAGAAGGAGGGCGTGAAGCTAAACGTAAACCATTAAGAAATCACCACCACCGCCAAGACGTTATCACCGTCTCCAAAAGCAATTTTTTCTCCCGCTTCTCAAATGGGTAGACTATCTGCTTCACTCTGCCGTCATATTTTCCACACCAATTGGCCCGCATTCCCCCCCCACGCGTTAATCCGCATTGCTCACCGTCTTGTTATTTGGGGTCTTGAATTTCGGTCAAGCCTGGTTACACTCGCTCTTGGTTCCGTTCCACGGGCGGGCCCAAGCTCTCTCTATCCCCGCCACTTCCCACTCTCTCTCATCATCTTTCCTTCTCATTAACTCCTCACATCCCGCCATTGATCTTCGCATTCCCTATTCTCTAAACGTCCTGTCTGACACCCCCGTCTGATTACTTACCTACATGCCTAGTGCCTTCTGCAGGGCTTAAATTTGCTTCTTTTCGCCTCCTCGTGACCTAACGCCTCTTGCGTTCTGGCTGGGGGTTGACCTTAGCTTTCCGGTAAGCTGGATCAAGCAGTGTCATCGGGGTATAATACAAGAACATCTGTGCCATCCTCCCTTCACTAGCCCTCTGCCCTTTTGCTGTTCCTTCGTCTGTTGTATTATCTGGCCAATCCCAATCCCGCTTTGTATTTTCTGTTCCTCCCATTTGTTTGGCAATACAATCTGAGCTGCACTGTCGACATGACCTCACCTTCGAACCACCGCAACCGCGGTTCCGACGATTTCGGTGTCTATGATGATGCCAAAACGTATTACTCCGAGGAGCGTCACAGCCGCAACATCGGCCCTCGTACGAGAACATACTCGCAGGTGAATACTACGAGAAGCGTTTTCTTGACCTCCCTACTGACTTTGATACAGAATAGTTTGATGAAACAGTTCGAGCGTATTGGCCTACGGGAACCGTTTCGCCGAGGAAGTCACGGTACGGATTTCTTCACAACGATTCATGATCAATGTTGGCCTAACTCTTTTGGTTTACAGATGAAAATACCCAGCAGAGTCGTCGATTTCTCATCCAAGTAGAACCGACCCTCGAGAGCCTCAAGGCTCAGGAAGACACGGACGGAAACATGCAAATCACGATCGAAGACAACGGACCCAAAGTTATCTCCCTCCGTACAGCTGCCTCCGAGGGCTACAACCGATTCGATGTCCGAGGAACCTACATGTTGTCGAACTTGCTTCAGGAGTTGACATTGGCGAAAGAGTACGGGCGTAAGCAGATTGTTCTAGACGAGGGTCGTCTCAACGAGAACCCTGTTGACCGCCTCTCTCGCCTTATCCGCGATCACTTCTGGGAGGGACTAACGAGACGAATTGACGCCTCCAGTATTGATATTGCGGCTCGGGATCCTAAGGACTGGACAGATGATCCCCGCCCCCGCATCTATGTACCTATCGGAGCCCCTCGCCAGTACGAATACTACAAGAAGCTGGCCGAGGAAAAGCCAGAAATGCGCCTAGACGTCCAACTGCTACCGGAAAAGATTACACCCGAACTTGTCCGAGACATGAGCGAGAAGCCCGGTTTGTTGGCCGTTGAGGTAGAGGAATTCGATGACCCCAAGAGTAGCACCGGAACCTCGCTCAGGGGGTTGCCGTTTGTCGTTCCAGGTGGCAGATTCAACGAGCTCTACGGATGGGATAGCTACATGGAGTCTCTGGGACTCTTGGTTAACGACCGTGTGGACCTAGCCAAGTCTATGGTCCTCAACTTCTGCTTCTGCATCGAACACTACGGCAAGATTCTTAATGCCACCCGCTCTTACTATCTTTGTCGATCCCAGCCACCTTTCCTGACTGACATGGCTTTGCGGGTGTACGAGAAGATTAAGCACGAGCCAGACTCCAAAGAATTCTTGAGACGCTCTATCCTCGCGGCCATCAAAGAATACCACAGTGTTTGGACTGCGGAGCCTCGGCTAGATCCTGTCACAGGTCTCTCCAGGTACCGACCAGAGGGCCTTGGTGTGCCACCTGAGACAGAAGCCACCCACTTCGTGCATATTCTTGAACCTTACTGCGAGAAGTACAAGATGACGTTTAAGGAGTTTGTGCGAGCGTACAACTACGGTGAGGTCAAAGAGCCGGAGCTTGATGAGTACTTCATGCATGACCGTGCTGTGCGAGAGTCTGGCCATGATACATCGTACCGCCTGGAGGGTATTTGTGCCGACCTAGCCACCATCGACCTTAACTCGCTCCTCTTCAAGTACGAGACGGACATTGCACGAACCATCCGCAGTGTCTTCGGCGACAAGCTCGTGATTCCCGAGGAATTCTGCGCCGGAACACCATATAAAGCCGGTGACATATTGGCATCTGCGGTCTGGGATCGCCGAGCCAAGCGCCGCAAGCTTACTATGGACAAGCTGATGTGGGATGAGGAAGAAGGCATGTTTTTTGACTATAACACGAAGGACCAGAAGCGTTGCACGTACGAGACATGTACCACCTTCTGGGCTCTTTGGGCAGGCATTGCGTCGCCCAAACAGGCGGCTGACATGGTTCGCAAGGGCCTTCCCAAGTTCGAGGCGTATGGTGGTCTGTTGTCCGGCACGGAAAAGTCTCGAGGTGAGATTGGATTGTCCCGACCCAACCGACAATGGGATTTCCCATATGGCTGGGCGCCGCAGCAGATGCTGGCTTGGACTGGTCTGCTCCGGTACAGCTTCACAGATGAGGCTGAGCGACTCGCCTATAAGTGGCTGTTCATGATTACCAAGGCGTTTGTTGACTTTAACGGCGTGGTGGTGGAAAAGTACGACGTAACTCGACCAGTAGACCCGCACCGAGTCGATGCAGAGTACGGCAACCAAGGTCTCGACTTCAAGGGTGTTGCCAAAGAAGGGTAAGCTATGATTCCACTCGGAAATACTAGCAATTTATCAACCAGTAGCTAACAGGTAGAATAGGTTCGGCTGGGTCAACGCCAGCTACGTTTACGGCCTGCAGATTGTCAATGCGCACATGCGACGAGCCCTGGGAACGCTGACCCCCTACCCTACTCTAATCAAGGCGATTGAGCAGAATAACGAGAAGGCGTTGGCGGGGTTGATGATGGCATAGGGTGTCGGTCGATGATAAAATGGCAGTCGTTTTACTGCACGTGAGGGTAACCAGGTAACGGCAATGGTGGCCCAGGCGGGAGTAGCAATGGCTCACGATAGGTCTTATTTGTTTTGGGTGGTGTGTATAAGAGGGTGTTGGAATCGTGGCTTGGACAAGAGCGGCAACGATGCTTCTGTAAGCGGGATAGGGTATGACCTCGGGTTTGGTTCCTGGATGGACGGAGGAAGTTTGTGAGAAGAAGAATAGATTGTTTCTACATACCTACCCGACACAAACAAAATAAGGACATGGGATGGCAGAGCGTGGGGGTCAAAGGGATTGGTGGGATGATAGAGCAGAGTGGCAATGCCGATATGACAAGGGCATCTAAGCTGCATGAGCCGAGGGTCATGGCGGTTGACGACAACAACATCATCCGTAGCCTGGGCACAAGGTACAGCAACGAGTAGTTATTACAAAGCACATGCCATTCAGAAATTGAGCTCAGCCGGGGCGTGTTCTTTATTATCAGTGGCTTATAATTTGAAAGTGCCGTGCATGTGATGTCGTTGACTGCGAAAGTGGGATGAAATGGCGGCATGGTTGATATTGATAGAGCTCGGGAAGTGCCCGAGCGAGAAGAGGCCCAATTATGACCAGAATGGGCTGAAACGACACGTGAGACAATGGTAAGGGGAACGAAAGCATAATACGATATTTTTTTTTGGAAAAAAATAAAAATAAAAAGGAATAATAATTTGGATGAGATGTCGGCATAAGCTTGCGAAGGGGGCCGAGGTAAATTGGGGGAGAGGGAGTTGCAGTCAACGTCACAGTTCTTGGACCCCGTGAGACGGCTCAGATGGGGCGGTGGGGGGGAATTGGGTTATCCTCCTCCGTCATAATGTGCCTGTTTTTATTCCATGTACAGATGTACGACTATGCATACTCCCCATGTAGTAGACAGTTGAAGGAGGCAAGGTACGCCGAGGTGAAGGACTCAGAGTGCCCGAATTGCATAATACAGAACACATGGGACACGGGAATGGACATGGTTACGGATTCTAGACCAGAGACAGGAAGCTCGGAGGAGAAACCGTATTCGGAGGGTGTAGCTCGGAGGGCCGAGACGGAGTCTTGAGATTCAGCATTTCAGTATCCAGCTCCTACAGAGCAAGATTGACTGTTAGTTACGAGGCAGATACCGGTACTGCACGCACAATGTACAGTTCGGAGACGTGAGTGCGGCGAGCGTGGGGAATTTTTGCCTCACATGCCAGCGACCTCCGCTGCCCCGGGGAGGGCGGGACTCGGGCAAGTTCCGTTTTCCGGGGCCGGGTACGGGGTGAAGATTTGGGCGAGACAAGGTGGACGGAGGTAGGCCGAGATTCTATATTCATGATTTACGGTACTGCAAGTACGGATATTGTTATCTGCATTGCAGGGTAAATGGCCATGATGCAATTGGGAATTGGGCATGGTGATTTGGAGGACGTTGGGTGTCTAGCTACGAGACATGAGAGAAGGGAGTTGCAATATGTGTCAAAGATATAGTTTGGGTGGCGCTGGTCATGGTTCGATTAGTGGAATAGAATCTACCAAAAAGCTGGAAAACGGAAACGGAGGCTACGCAGACGGTAGCAGTGGAAGCCGGTGAGTGCAAGGTGAAGGGGTCTCGGGGGTATGCTCCATTGGGCATCTTGCATGTATCTAGATGCGGTACTGCACTTCAGGCACGAGCGAATGACACGATGACTTTTTTTTTTTTGGGGAGCAAGGTATGGAGATGGGGTACTTCGTACATACAGTACCTAGAACCACGGCTCCAATAGCTTTTTCCTTCCCTGGAGGGTATTTCAATGTCCGGAGAGGATTCAGAGATGCGGGGAAAGCTGGGGACTGGCCATAGAGTCATACTGCAACTTGATTCATTATTAAATGCATTAATCATTACCGAACAGTGTGTCTCTGTCTGGATCTGGGAGGCAGAATGAGACGGGGGTCGGCACCTCGGCCAATGGACGGCACTTGGACAGGAAAGACGAAAAAAGTTGGAGAAGCGGGTCTAGTGTCCGTTTTCCCTTTGAGCCGAACGAAAGAGGAACAACGTCATGTGCCCTTCACCGAGAGACGGGCCAAATCTCAATTTTCTGGAAGAACAGGATAGAGGATAGGAACGGGATTGCATGTCCTGGAACGTGCCGTACTGTAGGTACGGTACAGTATGTATGTGTGTATATGTGGATGTATGTATGTATGTATGTATGTATGCCACCCAACTATCATGCGGCTAAGTGTCACCGTACATGCATCCTTGTTAATTGTTCATTACCCGATGAAGCACCCTTCCTTTTTCTCTTTTTTAAACCGAGATCATGGTGCAATCTGACTTGATACCAGATAATAGCCGCCCTATTGGGGTAATAAACTTCCTTTCAGATGCCGGGAAAAGTCCACAAGCAATCAAGAAGCACACGCCCCGTGTTTCTCGGTGACAGTCCGGAGGTACGTACCCCCGGAGCCGCCTCTGTCAATGGCGGACCATGCCCGGGTCAGATGCAAAGGTGCTCTTGTGACTAAAAATCTTGAATGAACGTTTCCCCCCCCCGAATCTTGGTTCCATTGGAGTGGGCAAAATCTGGGCTACTTCCGAGGTGAATCGTGGGATGAAATGTATTTCGTACCGAGCTTTAGAAGGACATACATGACGCCAATGGCAAGGAGAGAAACAAGACGCCCCTTTTGAATCTTGTTCCCTCCCCCCTTAAAGCTCGGAATTACCCCGAGCTTGAGAAGGGGTATACAAATGACTGATAGATGGATCTTTAATCTGACTGTGCTTTTCTAAATTGTGTGTTCTTGTTCATTGCATTCTGAGGATTTAGCCAGAGAGAAAAGAATACTACCTTTGGGGTTTGCTAGTTTCTCAGTCATGACTCACGGCCGTTCGACCGCACCCAGTCTCCAAAAACCAAAAAATCCGGGGAGAGGAATTGAAAAATGTAGCAGTGACGACGGAAGGAGAGAAAAAGAAAAGAAAGGCTGCATCGTTGTATCATTGATCAATGGCGGATCTGGGTCTGGACCTAGCACCTCCACCAAGCCGCGGCCGGTCCGTCGTCGGTGCGGCGGACACCTCGTGCTTGGTGGGTCCGGTTCCTCTCTGTCTCTGACTCTCTCTGTCATGGGGGGTGTGTGATACGCGTGGATGTGCCACCTTCACCAAACTAACTAACTAAACGGACTTGTTAGCCTTCCCATTCTCTCTCTTTCTCTCTCTCTCTCTCTTTTTTTTTCCCCAGTCAGAAGCAAAACACCCCATCAATTCGCACCCCTCAAACTCCATTCCCCGGAAGCTGTCCGCCACTGGGCTCCCCCCGTTCTTTAGCTTAGGAGCCGCGGATGCTCGTTCGGTGCGGAGGGAGGGAGTCAGTCAGGGATGGATGAATGGATGCTTGGGGTTTGGAATTCCCGGTCTAAATTGTACTTATTATCAGCCTCGCCCACCTTGAGGCTCGTTTTTGGAGAAGCAATTCAATCCAATATATCATTCCAATTGCGATAGATACCCCCTTTGGGACTCTTACAACTGTCTTCCATTTGACACGTGAACTTCACTTACACGCCTGAGCACAACATCGCCACGACTACTCACTCACCTTTCCTCCCCTCTCTTCCCTCCCCAAAACAAATCCACACAACATCAGTCATGGCTGCCAACAACATGGTGAACCCGGCCGTCAGCCCGGATGTCGAGGACGAGCTCTTCCAGAAGGAGGTCGACGCTGTCAATGCCTGGTGGAACGAGTCCCGATGGCGATACACCAAGCGTCCCTTTACCGCCGAGCAAATCGTCTCCAAGCGTGGATACCTGCCCGTCAACTACGCCAGCAACGCCCAGTCCAAGAAGTTGTGGGATATTCTTGAGCACCGCTTCCAGGTGAGCTTCCATTGACAAGGAGGAAAGATGAAGATGGAGAGAGGAAGAGGAAATACTGACTGAGATTGGAACAGTCCCGCGATGCCAGCTACACCTATGGCTGCTTAGAACCTACCATGGTCACTCAGATGGCCAAGTACCTCGATACCGTCTACGTTTCTGGATGGCAATCTTCGTCGACTGCATCTGCATCCGATGAGCCTGGTCCCGATCTGGCTGATTACCCTTACGTGAGTCTCCACCCTCGTCATGACTTCTATCATGACTTCCTCCCCCTCCCCCCCAAGATCTCAAAAACCACGAAAATATATCAACAATGGCAGCAACACTTTTACTCACATGATTTTTCCAGACCACCGTCCCCAACAAGGTCGGCCACCTCTTCATGGCCCAGCTCTTCCACGACCGTAAGCAGCGCCAGGAGCGCCTCAGCGTGCCCAAGGCTCAGCGTGCCAACCTCAACAACTTCGACTACCTCCGCCCCATTGTCGCCGACGCCGATACTGGCCACGGTGGTTTGACTGCTGTCATGAAGCTCACCAAGCTCTTCATCGAGAAGGGTGCTGCCGGTATTCACATCGAGGACCAGGCCCCCGGTACCAAGAAGTGCGGCCACATGGCCGGCAAGGTTCTCGTGCCCATCAGCGAGCACATTAACCGCCTGGTTGCCATTCGAGCTCAGGCTGATATCATGGGTGAGTTTCAAACCATTTTCTAGTCAAAATATCTCAGCACCCTCAAACAGTGACTAATACTTTTCTGAAGGCTCCAACCTCCTCGCCATCGCCCGAACCGACGCCGAAGCCGCCACCCTCATCACCACCACCATCGACCCTCGCGACCACGCCTTCATCCTCGGCAGCACCAACCCTGCCCTCCAGCCCCTGAACGACCTCATGGTCTCCGCCGAGCGCGAGGGCAAGGTCGGCGACCAGCTGCAGCACATTGAGGATGAGTGGCTCCAGGCCGCCAACCTCCAGCGCTTCGACGATGCCGTCGTCGCTGCCATCGAGTCCGGATCTTACCCCAACAAGGCCGCTCTCAAGGCTGATTACCTCGCCGCTGCCAAGGGCAAGAGCAACAACGAGTCTCGCGCTGTTGCGCGAAGAGTCCTCGGAAAGGATGTCTTTTTCGACTGGGATGCGCCGCGAACTCGTGAGGGTTACTTCCGTCTCAAGGGCGGTTGCGACTGTGCCATTAACCGTGCTGTGGCTTATGCTCCTTATGCTGATGCCATCTGGATGGAGAGCAAGTTGCCCGATTTCAAGCAGGCTCAGGAGTTTGCCGACGGTGTTCACGCCGTGTGGCCCGAGCAGAAGTAAGTGACTCCGTAGTGATTTGATTTTCACTCTTGTTTTCAGCTTCACTAACATTAGCTCCCAGGCTCGCTTACAACCTCTCCCCTTCGTTCAACTGGAAGACGGCCATGCCCCGCGACGAGCAAGAAACCTACATCCGCCGCCTGGCCTCGCTGGGATACTGCTGGCAGTTCATCACGCTCGCCGGCCTTCACACGACTGCTCTGATCAGCGACCAGTTCGCCAAGGCGTACAGCAAGAACGGCATGCGTGCTTACGGCGAGCTGGTTCAGGAGCCCGAGATGGACACAAAGGTCGACGTCGTCAAGCACCAGAAGTGGAGTGGCGCTACCTACGTGGACGAGCTGCAGAAGATGGTGACGGGCGGTATCAGCTCGACGGCTGCCATGGGTAAGGGTGTGACTGAGGATCAGTTCCACTAAATGCTTCTTGTTTCACGAGAGTAAGAGGAGAGAGGAGCAAGTGTAAAAAAAAAACCAAGAGAGGAGAGGCCAGGCCAAAGATGGCTTGGATCCGTTTTCTTATTATTACTTTGAGTAGCCATGGTTTGGATATTAACAGCATCATACCGGGGATGGTGTCTCGGATTTTCCTTATTTTCATATTACTTATATATATTACGCCATGACGATATGTATTTCGATTAGAATACACAAATTTTACATCAAATTATTCAGATACCGTTTCCCAGTGTTAAAATTCTTGTTTTTAGAATTAGGAGCTGCTTAGGATTCACGTTAGAACTTGGTGAAACCGTTTATCTATGTATGTATGCCATTGCCCAGCCGGTGGAAAACGTAGCATCTCCCAATACCACTAAAAAGCCGATAATTCGTAGTCTAAAAAATTATAAAAAATAATTAAAATAGTAAACTACCAGAGGTAATCAGACACCTCTTCCAAATATTAGAAAATGGAATGCTAGGAGCCGAAGTTCAGATCACGTCAATCTAGATTTTGTGACTCCGTTGTTTGCGGATCCGACGCCGACCCGAGGGCTCCGCCTTATCTCAGTCTTGCTGCCGCCCGCCCGGGAGTAAGCAAACAGTTCCTATACACATATTCTGTACATTAGGTACAAAATATGTACAAGGCCTACAAGCTGTTTTGCTCCACTCCCTAAGAACGACCACGGGGTCCAGTTTTCCTTTCACCGGCTACGATGCTCGGCACGAGGGGGCTATGCATTCGGAGGTTGTCCGGCGCAAGAATCTGCATGCTCAGGAGAGAATAAACACAAAGTAAGGGTATAACGGGGGCAGTGTTTGCGTGTGTGCGACAATTGTGCAAAGATCGTGTGCTGTGATGCCAGTATCTCCTGGTCAATCCCTCCCTTTAGTCTGCCTCTGCCAGCTGCATAATCAGCCTGGCTGCCATGTCCAAGAACGGGAAAGGACTTGTCACATCCTTCTCCTCGAACAGCCGGCCATCCAGGGTCTCGTATCCAGAGCACTTAAAGTCAACCAAGTAGACACCATGCTCCATCTCGTAAATCTGGATGTCCAGGTGCAGCGCGGCGAACGGCCGTGTATCCCCCTGGAATTGGTATTTATCCCCGTTCCACGATTTCTGCTTAAGAGCTATGTTGAGGTTGGCATCAGTTCTGGGGTCGCCCCTGGGGAGAAGATACGTACTTGCAGTGTCCCAGCGGACGTTAATGTGCCACGGGTCGGCAGGTAACCGGTAACGCTTCATAGGATCAATGCTACTACTCGAACCTCGACCGTCATAGGAATCAGCGAAGCTAGAATCGCGCGACCTCTCGGCTCGTTCCTCGGCTTGTGTCGCTTCCCAATCCTCATCGGGAATATACGTGGCGCCCAACTTGTGAAGAGATTTGTGAATACAGAGCAAAGCTTCCCATGGCGAGTTTCGAGATCGGATGCCGAATTGCCACCGCACCGGTTTGTTCTTCTTGTGCTGGTTGATGGGAGTCATACCCTGAGGCCGCATGTTGGCTTCGTCAAGGCGTAGTTGACTCTTGGAGTGAGGCTTGAGTCGACGAGCAGTTGCCTCTTTCTCGGCGTCCGTTCGTGACATCGAGGGCTCGTCGTTAAAAACCTTCGGCGGCGAGTTTTTGAGAAAACCGGCTTTTTCCCTCTCGATGTAGGCCTTGTGATAGGCGGGTAGACTCGAAGGCAAAATGCCAACCTGGGTCACATAGGGTCGAGGAGACGTAGTAGTCTGAGAAATGCCTGACCGCGCTGATGACATGCTCAGCATAGGACTCGAGCCTTCGGGCTCTGCTAACAGTGCGTCTGGATTTTCTACATAAATGTGAGCATCCTCTTTTAACCTGGGATTGGCAGTTGTGACTTACGGTTGACTTGCATAATTTTGTTTTCTCTCACGATCATGTAGGCATCCTTGATAGCCGACGGCTCAGCAGCCTGTAGAGCCTCCTCCACATCGTTCTTTCCGTATCCCATTGTTTTACTGATCTTGTCAGTGACCTCGTTATGCAGCCGGTCCTGAATCTTTTCAGGGGCGTTGGGAGCGATGTCGCTTTTCATGATAGCCTTGTTAGGATCCACGCCAGTGTTGTAGAACTCCTCGACGGGAGGCTGTAGGTAAGATGGCAAGTCGGTCATGAACCAGGGATCTTGTCGAATGTCCTCAATCGTAGCTCGTTGCACAGGGTTGACTACGAGCATCTTCTTGATCAGGTTCGCAGCGCCGGCGGGCATCCATTGCGGAATGCTGTAGGTGCCCTTTGCAATCTTGGCAAACAAGCTAGGGATGTGCTCATCGTCAAAAGGAAGTCGGCCCACGAGCAGGACGTACAGAATGACGCCGCAACTCCAAACATCAACTTCGGGTCCAGCGTACAGCTTTCCGCCGATGACTTCGGGGGCGGCATAGTTGGGACTACCACAGCTTGTCTTGAGGAAGTTACCATCTGTCATGATATTGCTGAGACCGAAATCGGCAATCTTGACATCGAGATTCTCGTCAAGGAGCAAGTTCTCTGGTTTGAGATCACGGTGGACAATCTTGTGACGATGACAATACTCGACGGCGCAAAGCATCTGCTGGAAGAATCGACGAGCTTCAGGCTCCTTCATACGCCCGTGCTGGACGATGTAGTCAAAGAGTTCTCCCCCAGCGTATTCTAGAACCATGATGATTTCATGGTCGGTTTTGATAACGGTATATCTATTGGAAAAGGTCAGATCGACGGGTCATGCCGATTTGGGGAGGCGACATACAGTTTAATGATATGAGGATGGCGTAGCAGCTGCAGGTATTCAATCTCACGCTCAACGCGACCGGCCATGTCGCGACTGATGAGTTTCTTCCTGGTAATGATCTTGAGAGCGACCTGCTGGCCGGTACCATTGTGGATGGCGAGCTTGACCTTGCCAAAGGAGCCCTCACCAAGGGTCCTGATAACCCTGTAGGCGCCTATGCGCTGCTCCGTCTTGGTCCTTTCCTTGAATGGCACGTCCCTTGGTTCGGCATGCTGCTGTTTGGGAGGAGGCTGAGGCGGTAGTGGCTGTTGAGGTCGTCGGACATGCGACGAGGAGAGGGAAATAGTGAGCTCCTCGTCATCGAAGCCTCGAGGCGCCATGGCGAATGAGCTGAGGAGGGGGAGGGGCGGGGGAGAGGAGGACCTAGGCCGAAGCCAGGGATCGTGGAGGCGAGGAAAAGATTATCGATGGGCGAAAGTGACCGATAACGATATTGGACGAGAGACGAAAGAGTTCGTTTGGGGTCGATGCGGTTGCGGTTGCGACTGCGGCGCGCGGAGAAGAGGGGAGGCAGAGGAGTGGCAAAGCTAGGGTTGGACGAAGCGGAGACAGAGAGGTTAAGTTGGAGGGAGAGTACCGGTAACAGAGAGACAGGAGCGAGGTGGGAATGAGATGATCGGCGGTGGATGATTACGATCTAAGGCTATCGGAAGAGAAGAAAGCAAGGACCGTTGGTAAGGTTAAGGTCGACTGCAGAGACAGCGGGAGCTTGACTGATGGCCGCTGCGAGGGGGACGCCCGCATTCAAAAGCGGCCAGAATGGGTGGAAGAATGTGGGCTTGGTTAAGTTTGGTGGGGGGGCGGATTCCATTCAGGCCCATGTTACAGCGCTCTACAGCAAATCTCGGCGGCTCTAGCTTCTGGGAGGAAGAATTGCAGCGCCATTCCCAAACCAGAACCCACCAAGCCAGGTTCTTATCCGGCTCACGCCGTATCTAAAGATGAAATCACCAAGGTTTTATCACTCAATGAGCCAGAGACACATCATGACATGCAGGTTTTATAGTTACTAAAACCACCTAACCAGCTTATGATTCGGCTGACCACTATGGCGATCCCTCAGTTCTTATTGTAAACCTCGTCTATCCTCGTCCTCGTCGAAGACGGTGGATATCCTTTGTTGGGTCATTGGCAAGCCCTGGCAAATCAGCGAATCGCCATCCCTTCATCGGCCCATTCACGATATGCACTTCTGGCCTCATTCATTTTCTAGCCTGAGACTCGGGCGCCCTCCGTCTCTTGGGAACGCCTCCTCTAACACCTGAAAACCGGTGTCTTGTTTTCATAAAGTTGAGACACGATGCACTCATTGTAAATCTTGAGAATTCTCTGCTTTTGAATCTTGAGAATGGAAAATAATTATACATATGTGCAGAAATAGTCATGGGAGGTTTGTGCTTGGTCAATGACTTGGTCGGCTGTCCAAAATCTCCAGTCATATTAGGAGAGTGTTAAATCTCTCAGATGCAAGACCCAGTATGGTACCGGAAGCGAGATCTTTAAAGAAGACTCCAGATCAAAATTTCATACAATAGGTAAACTTGAGATGGGTATTTCGTTCTGGCATTTCCTATTCTCGGACATTGTTTTGTTTACTCATACACACAGGTGAAGATCCCTATATCATATCATACACATTTTGTTTGAAACACCGAAGCCTCTCCATAACCACTCTGTCCTTGTTCCGCTTTAACGAGAGTTATCATCGAGCAAAATTCGAAGCTGGGAGAGCTTCACTTGGTGAGCCTCACTTGCCGCCGTTGCGCTCTTTGATCTCCTCTTGCTTGAGCCGCTCGACCAGCTTCCCCTGCAAAAATGGGCTCAAACCCAAACTAAACCACCAATTAGCGAATGAGGATCAACCCAATTCTCCCCTAATAACTTACATTCCCGCATTCGTCAAGATGCGATACGTTCCGCTAGGCTGGACTTTGCCAATGATAGTTCCAGTATCGTCCACCTCGACACTTCCCAGGATATCCTCAGGCCAAGCTATTCGTCCAAAATCGGGGGGGTTCCGCCGGTCGCTGAGATGCACATAACCTCCGCGTCCTGCACCCCCAGCTCCTCCTTGAGCACTGGCGCCGCCTGCGCCTGACCCTCCAGCGCCACCGCCGCCACCTTGTCGTTGAGAGCGTCCTCTGTTCTGTCGCTTCGCAGAAAAAAACACACCGCCGGATCCAAGGTTAAATCCTCCGGGGCTAGCAAATGCTCGGGCTTGGCTGATCAGATCCTCGTCCTCATGGCCATATTCGGAAACCACTTCGTTCAGAATGGTCACAAACTCAGGGTTCTCTGAGAATGCCTGGGGAGTTGGAGGGTTCTCAGTCGTAGTTCCAATCGCAAGGCGCTGCGATGGAGGTTCGGTTTCGAGATAGGTGAGGATTTGAGTAAATGGAGAGCTGGGGTTGTTTACGACTTTCTTGACCAGAGTCAGCATTGCACAAGCTACCCACGGGAATCAGGAATTGAAAGACTGACAATGGATGGATTACTAGCAAGGCTAGAAATCATTCGATAGGAAAGTACCCTATGCCGGGTGACGAAACGAAACGTAGAGGGGAACATTTTGGACTCAATGGTAGGTCTAACAATTGATTGTACCCTTTTCGGTTCCTTTATCCATAGCTTTAGCTTCCAAAAATCCGCCCCACGATGAATGAGGTCACTGGTCGAGAGCTGTGACGCGAGATATGCTCTTATCGCGGGGCGATATGTAATTATCGGGAATCAATTAGACGCGTCAACGCGGTTCCTGCGATCTCTGTGCAAGTACCATTGCGGGACCACCACCAAAGCACGTATACCAAAATTGAAGAGACGACCTTGCAAAAGCTGATTCAACTCTGACATTGGATTACCATGACGAACTTATAAATCCATAATCGCCCACAATGGACAAGACACCCGCCTCAATTTTTCGCAAGCAGCGACCTCCTATTCCCTCGTCATCTGCGATTCCTTCATCCTCTCCCGCCTTTGGAACTCCGGTCCATCCTCTCAAACCCTTTGCCGTCAACGCTCCAAAAGCTGCAATCCTCCCCATTATCCTCCCTCCCGCAACTCTTCGTCCTCTCGCATTCCGAACCTTCACTAAGAAACACTCGCTCACTCTCACCTCATCAGCCTTGCAAGAACTCGCCGCCTTCATCGGTAGGCATTGCGGTTCAGGATGGCGCGAAGAAGGCCTCGCCGAGCGGGTGTTAGAAGAGGTCGCCCGGAGTTGGAAGAATTGCAATGGCGGTGTCATTGTTGAAGGTAGCAGTAAGGAGCTGCAAGGAATCCTCAAGACGCTAGAGGGAAGCATGAGTGGAGGCAGGATTACTGGCGCTGGGAGAGGACTACCACGGGGAGACAGCATGCTTGATCTCAAGGACGACGATGTACTAAACACCAGATTAGGTCTACGACCCAATGTTCTCACAAGGGAAGACAGCAATAGAAGCTTCGGAATGTCTGGGTTAGACGTTCAAGAGGAAACTGAAGAAGAGGAAACCCGCAACGATCCAAGAGTTTGGCTTAAGGTCATCGACGCTTACGAACAGCCGAGATTGTGCTACAATGTAGACAAGAAGCATTTCGAGAGGTAAGATTTCCACGCAAAATACTCTAGCTACGCTTCTAAGACTAATTCTCTCCTCTAGAGACACTTCAGCTCCTTCACTATTGCCTCCCGCGTCTCACAAAACTACTGTCTTCCGCAACCGTTACAATGTCATCCACCAACGCCTCCTCCGTAACGAATCCTTCCAAACATCCGCCGTCTCCTCCTCCCGCAAGCGAACTCTCCAAAGATCCCTCTCAAATCAACAATCCCTCAAACTCACACCTATCGCGAACCTTCTTGGCCGACATGGCAGTAATCACATGCTGCTCGGTCAGCTCGTGATGCTTCCTACCGGAGACCTCGCCATCAGCGACTTGACGGGTACAATTGCCCTCGATCTCGCCCAGGCAGTTGCTATTCCTGAAGACTCCGCTTGGTTCTGTCCTGGTATGATCGTCCTGGTAGATGGTGTGTACGAAGAAGAGGAAGAATCCGTGGGCAAAGGTCTCAGTGGAAGTAGTGGTGTTGGTGGTACACTGGGGGGTCGTTTCCAGGGCTTCTTCATCGGCCAGCCCCCGTGTGAGAAGCGTAAAGCAACGCTCGGCATTAGCAGTTCCAGTGGCGGGCAGGATCAAATCATCGGTGGCGGCTTCGGCTGGATCGACTTCCTAGGCGTAGGCAGTGAACGAGCTGTCGGCAACAAGATGCGGAAGCTCGAGCGTCGCTTACTCCGTCCCCCGACACAAGAGGACAGCATGCCCTCTCGAAATCGTATCGTCGTTCTCGGCGAAGTCAACCTTGACCAGCCGCGTACTCTCCAAGCTCTCCGCAAAATCCTCTCCACATACGCCTCCGAGCCAGAAGGCTCATCCCCGCTCTCCTTCATTCTCACAGGCAACTTCACACAGCATGCCGTCATGGCACGGGGTGGTAGCGGTGGCAGCATAGAGTACAAAGAATACTTTGACGCTCTAGCATCCGCTCTTGGCGACTTTCCCACCCTCCTCCAATCATCGACCTTCGTCTTTGTACCTGGCGACAACGACGGCTGGGTTTCATCCTTCACCGCTGGTGCCTCCGTTCCCTTACCTCGGAAACCCGTTCCAGATATGTTCACTTCGCGCATCCGCCGGGCCTTTGTCACCGCCAATGCTGAGGCCGGTGGTAAGTCTGACGGGACTGCTATTTGGACCTCCAACCCAAGCAGGCTGTCCCTGTTTGGCCCTAATCACGAGTTGATAGTGTTCAGAGATGACCTCTCTGCACGTCTACGACGTACGTCCGTCCGCTTAAAATCAAAGGACAATCATCCCGAGACCAACAACGAGACATCCACTCAACAGCCTAGTCCCTTTGAAGAGCCGCCGGCTACAGAACCTATGGACGTCGATGCGGCAGCTCCCATAGATCCTGATGCCTCATCACCCTCTGCCCCTTATGACCTTCGCACAGCCCAGAGACTGGTCAAGACCATCCTCGACCAAGGGTACCTCGCACCCTTCCGACAAGCTATTCGTCCCGTACACTGGGATTATGCATCTGTCCTACATCTATACCCTCTGCCTACAGCCATGATCCTCATCGATACCACAGCACCAACTTTTTGCATCACGTACGAAGGTTGTCACGTCATGAATCCGGGGAGTGTCCTTGTTCCTGGGCGCAAGGGTGTTGGTCGATGGATTGAGTACGAGATTGGGGGCTCGGGTAAGCTGAGGGAATGTACGTTTTAGACTAATGATGGATGGAGATTTGATTCAAAAGACATAGAATAGGTTTGAATGAAGGCAATTGATGTAATGACACGAGACGAACATTTAAACAAAGGTCAGTTACCGCATAAGTGGGCATATAGAGGACGAAAAGATATTCATTTTGACCCGTGAGTAGCATCTCCGTGCTTATAGTTTTTGTAAATCCGCTATGCCCTTGACTATTTTGAACACAAAAACCTCGAAAGCCGTTGCCGTCAAACTCCATCCTATAAGAGCATGAAAGACAAAACTCCAATCCCAAAAGGTCAAATACGTTACTCTAACAACAGAGACTCCTCGTGTAGAACACCAAATAATTCTTCCACCTCGTGTTTTACCTTGTTCAGCTCCGCAGCTACCTGGAGCGTCACGAGTGTGTACGCATACAGCAACGCGTAGTCCTTCTCCTCGACAGAAACGATGGGACCGTCGCTGGCGAATTCCGCAGTCATATGTTCCTTGCGAAACTGGTGAATCTTGCCGAGAAGGCGATCCTTGTTATTGTCGACAGTCGGGACAGCGTCGGTCAGAGGATACTCAAGCATGATACATGAGGCCAGGACCTGGAAGACGTGGCAGATACGCTCGCAGAGACGAACCCTCTCAGAATTGGTAAATTCTAGTAAAGCTCGCTCTCCATCGGAGAGATTGCTACGCTTCGATGTAATTAAACGCATAGCATAAAAGCCATCAAGAATATGTTTCGTAGACCGCAAAATACGGGCATAGGCCTGGTCCGGAAACGGCCCACGGAGTTCAAATTCGGATTTGGAAGAATTTTTGAGGTTTTCAAGTTTGAAGGCTAGTATTTCAGTTAGTGAGAGTTTGTTTGTATAAGTCAGGGCTAGACATACCATAGCGTTGAAGAGCAGCTTGCTCGCCTTCTCGCATGTAGTCGAGGGCATTGTTGCTTTGGAGGGAGACAGTAAGAGGTCCTCGCTTCCAGATGAGGCCCATCTGTAGATAGAGAACAGAGAGTCCTTCTTTAAACTTGCGTCGACCGGAAATAGGCCACAGAATTCGACAAACGATGACGCCCCATAAGATACCGAGCGTGACCGAAACAACTCGATGGAAAGCAATGTCGACGATGAGAGGATTTGAACCACCTTCATCGTCATCGTCATCGTCGACTGATTGCGAAAGGCTGTATGCATAGAGTGTGCTTACGTTGTACGCCAACAATGCAATTCTTCCAAGAGGAGCATTCTTAATAGCAAGGATCCAGTAGAAGTTGCACAAGGCGACAATACCACCAAGAAACACGAGGGGAATCGCATTTCCCTGACTGAGAGTCCAGGATGCAACAGCGCAGGCAGCGCCAACAAGTGTTCCCTTGAATCTAGCAGTTCCAGTCGTGTTTGCAGCACCAGTTGTCATACCAGCGACAATCATGAAGGAAAGGAGTCCCCATTCACCTCTCCACGTCTGATAAATGGGTCGTGTAGATGGAATGAAGGCGAGCATAGCCCAAAGTAGAGCACCAATTCCAACCTTGATACCAAACAGAATATCTTCTCGCACCAAGAATCTCGACATCTTGAGAATCGTTTCCGAGAAGCCACGCTTAAGTTTGTTAGACTGTGGTGCCGCATCCCAGCTGAATGTATCTCTTCGCCGGACCATCGTTGTTGGAATACCCTTAGGAACCTGCGACTTACGAAGTCTCCTCACGGGCTCCTTGGAGATCAAGCTCTCACGTTCAGGGTCGTTCGGATATTTGCTTGATCTCCTAAACAACGGAAGGTATTCCCAGAAATGTAGCCAGCTCCAAGATCGTTTACCACCTTCAGTGGTATATTTTAAATCTTCCAGCACATCCAAATAGGCATCCGTCTCTTCGGCAACCGCCTGCAAACTGAACGAAAAGTGCCCACAACCAGCAGCAACTTCTTCAATATCAGCTTGGATTTCCTTGGACCTCGCCCGTCCCAGTTCAATGACGCGGTACAGTTCTTGTAATGCATTAGCCCTCGTAGCGTTATACAGGTTCAGCGCATCTCGAAGACTGTCTCTCAGCTGCTCGTTGATTGTGATATCCGTATTGGGGTCCTTGCCAAACGCTGGTTCTCGAAGGGTTTCCGATAGCGTATGAGCAAGTGATTTGATCGAGGGTTCCAGCAATTCAATAAATACGGCGAAGATATCTGAGGGCGACTGGAAGACTGGTTCCCTATTAAGAGCAGAGTCGGACTTGTTTCTTGTGCTCATACGGCGTTCCTCCTCGCTTTCACCAGACTCATCAATCACAGACAACCCATTAACCGAAGTCTCAAAGAAGGCAGAGATCGAACGGTTCAGAGTAGGAGATATTGTCGACGACGTGGGCGAGGTCATATCCTGGTTCAACGATGGATCCTCGCGAAGCAAAGTAAACTGGTTTTCAAGGGAACTACGCAACCCTCCAATCGCTTGCGACAAACCCTCGATAGATCTGACAAGTCGTCTATCCAGCGCATATATGGCCTCTCGACCAAGAAAGTAATGCTCGAACTTTGCCTCTCGAAGCACAGTGTTCATCTTGGCATAGGCGCTGTTGTATCGTGCAGACGCTCGCGAATATTCCGGGGACCAAGGGCCATCTTCGGCTCCAGAGAGAAATCCGTCTGTGATGGACGACACCTTGTCGCCTAGCGAAGATGCGCCCGCCATGACAGATTTCCGCAGGACGCGCCTTGCTGATATATTCCAAACAAGCACATTCACACTAGTAGTGAAGCTGATTCCAATGACAAGCATTTTGAGCACCTGCACAATCTTGTCGTCGTCGAAGTATCCACCATGAACAGCCTCCTCTTTCGTGATGATGGAAATGATAGCGATAGAGCACAGGGTAGTACCAACGTTAACCAGGGGATTGTTAAGCTTTTGCTTGACCCAACCCACAAACCCGAGCCCGAAGCCGATACACACAACCAAAATGAGGGTATGTGCGGCGGCTGTGATACCAAGTTGGGTACGGAAGATAATGGCAATGGCCATGGAAAGGAGCGAGACGAGGACAGCGTAAATGATAGCAACAATGGCAATGACAACAGCTTCGAGCATACTTCCGACACTTCGAGCAGGGTGAAAATAGACGGTCAAGGTCGCGGTGATATGTTTTCCATCTCTGTTACCTAGGAAATTCGAAAGCGGTGGAAGGAATGTGCCCATGCTACCCAATATATAGGCTAGGGTGCACTTGAGGACTCCATGACCTTCATCTGTCTGCAGCCATGCCCATGAGAGGATGGCAGCAACCCTGATGTTGTGGCGGGTGATGTCGAGACGTTCTTTAGTAGTTTCGGCAGAGCTTAGTGACTGGTACTCTAACGGGGTGTTGTTTGTGGTTGGGTTTGCTGGTGTACGCAGAGAGAATTCCTGTCTCGATCGTTCGCCGGTTCGGGGGACAATGAAGGTTCCATTTCTAAGTTTCTACTCCATTGGATTAGAATGTAGTCCTCAAGAAGGTCTTTTCGGTTGCTGGTGCAGTGTATGCGTACCATTCGTTGCGACGGCCGCTTATTGGGAGGCCAAGCGGCCCCTAAAGAGTTCGTAGAGCTCATCGGTATTTCGTGTCGCCTTTCTCGTCGCAAGGTTGTTTGGTTCCAGCGACTTTCATCCTCTGAGGATCACAGCTCCATAGGAGAAGCAGGACGTGTAATTTTGGGGGTATTTCGATTGATGGCTGGCGATGATGAACACGTCAAAACGTGACCGCGTTGGATTGGAACAATGTCTCACAGTTCAGGTGGCAGTGGGTAATGATAAGGTAGATTCTTCCATGCTTTCGGTGGATGACGCAGCACCGCTGCTGCTTCATTAGCGCCGCCATTGAGTGAGCTCTGGTGGAGACCAACACCACAGCTGAATGGATATTGGAGGTAACAGTCCCGCCCATACCACGTTTGGCGCTGATTTGTCAATAATAAGCCTTCCATCCACCAGGGATGCGTCCGTCTTACCCCGTTTACTCCCACTTCTTTAGCATCCTTACAGAGTACGGAAGATTGCACACGTACTATATTTATTTAGATAGTGATACCTGCATACTAGTTTGTTATTTCTACAGTAAAATTACACATAACTTGGGGTTTTAAAGATAGAAAAACAAGCCCAATTCGTAACACCATCCCTGTTCCGCAGCACCAGGGTCCTAAATGGTAGGGCAGTCCCATGTCCAGAACCCTGGGTCCTTTCTCGCTTCTATCCCTGCATGGGGCAGCTCGGTCACGAAAACGTCATCGAGGTCTCATCTGTGTGATCTTGCAAGTCTTCCAGAGGCATCATGGGTTGGGTTAGTAAAGGTCACAGCCTCAGGCGACCTGTCATGCGTACTCGCCCATTGAGACACGTCACGTGGAAACTCTGGTCCTACCTTGCCCAAGCAAATATTTCCAACGAGGAAGATATCCTAGTGTCAGTCTTTTATTTATCTATTTGTTATTTTTATTTTTATTTTTTATTTTTTTCGAATTTCTCACGAATCCGAAGAAACAAGGACCTATTCGTCGCAACTTGGAATCTTACTATCTAAGCCTCTAATTTGACGACACCCTCAGATCCCGATTCTCTTTCTTTGGTTAATTGCAGATCTTCTGTAATTGAAACGACAAAGGACTAGACTTATCTTTCAATGACTATATTCTACCTGCGCCAGGCAGTCATACCGAATTCTCTTTTGGTTCCGAATGTCTACTACATTCCATTGAGCTCTTAATCCCATATTAGCGCTTAGGCGCGGCTGTTCGCATGCAAACCCACCTCGAAATGGCGCTCTTCGTCAAGACTTTCCGGGTTCTTCCAGGTCACATTCAACTATCCGAGATAACATCCGTATTCGCCTCCTCATGTAAGACACTTGATCTCATTTGTAAGTGACATCAACATCCAACTCTTAGCTGAGACCGTGGCATTAACGGATCAGCGTACAAGTCGAATAGTGGCTAGTTGACTTATTAGCTCTGGTCTGTCTCCGAGGTCTCCACCTCAAGTCATAGCCGTGGTGTCGCAATTCATCTCGCTGCCCGATTCTCTCTTGGCAACTTACCCTTAGAACCACCAGGCAATCCCGCCCATCAATCAAAGGTGGTTACACTACGGTCAGATACCTTGATCTTGGAAAATTTCTTAATGACTAACTCAGTGTCGCAGGTGACTCAACTCCTTATCTCAACACAACTCCTTATGCGTCGCTTCTTCTCCGCTATGACATCTTCGGGTCCGAGACGGTTTGCACCGCTGAAGCAGGGCACTTATGACCTGCCAGCTGGAGTAAAGAGATTAAGTGGTGTGGTATTTGATATGGACGGCACACTTTGGTGAGTGAGACACTCATAATAGAGCGGATCCAAGCTAGTTGTGAAGAGCTTGAGTAAATCTACCCTAGATGTCCAAGTTCATAATATCGTCAATTTTCACTTCGTGGGGGTAGAGTCTGTCTATGCTCAGTTTCACTCTTTCCTACCCTCCCTGTAATGGACACATTTTTACTAAAAACGCCGCGTTTTTAAGACAAGTTCTGACTCCTCACAGTATACCTCAAACGTACATGTTCGGTGAAATGAGGGCCGCACTCGGCATCCCCAAGACGACTGACATCCTCGAACATATTGAGGCCCTCCCGGCTCACGAGCAACACGTAGCCCATGAATCAATTCGCGCCATAGAGCGTACAGCCATGGAGTCCCAGGCTCCTCAACCAGGCCTTGCGGCCCTCATGAGCTACCTTGACTCCAAAGGCGTCCCCAAGGCCATTTGCACCCGCAACTTTGATGTCCCCGTTAAGAACCTACTCAACAAATTCCTCGATGGGTCTCTTTTCCATCCCGTCGTCACGAGGGAATTTCGTCCACCCAAGCCCGACCCCGCAGGTATCCTTCACATTGCCGAGAACTGGGGCCTCAAGGACGAGAGAGGTATTGCTGATGCGTCAGGACTCATCATGGTGGGGGATTCAATCGATGACATGACGGCGGGACGAAAGGCGGGCGCCGCGACGGTGCTACTGGTCAACAATGTGAACAGGGCATTGGCGGAGCACGCGCATACGGACTTGGTAATTCAGTCGTTAGATGAGTTGGTTGATATTCTAGAGCGTGGTTTTGTGGGACGGGAATTTAGAAACGAGTAGCGCTACCCCTCCTTGAGGGATGCTACCTAACATCTAGGATCATGATGAGTGGAGACGATTTTTCGCGAGACAGTCACGTTGGAATGCAACTGCCGATTTGATAACAAAAGCCATTATTACTCGAACAAGGATTCATTCCATCTACCTCTCCAGTATGAGTCCAGTTACTTTCCGATGTCATCCCCCAAGGCTAGACATATAGCTACAGAGAAAAAGGCCAATGCACACCTGTCTCCCAGAGCGTCAGGGGTGCGCGAGCCAAAATCATAGACCGAGACCAAAATGTGCAGAGATTCGAAGCCGACAATCTCCGTAAAGATCACGATAAACAACTTCAAACATTGCGCCGAGATATGCTAAACGAGCATCAGAGACTTAAGCCGCTGGGTTATGTTTGCGGAACAGAGAAGGTAAGAACTTTTGCAAGACACTCCGATGCTTGGGTTGAGGGGAGCTCTATACACCATAACCCGGGTTCGGTGGCAGGCCAAACTTCGCCTGTCTCCGGTTCTCCCTTCGTAGCTCATCTGGGGTCTCCTTTCGGGGTGGAGGGGGAGGAAGAGAACCACCAGGAGGAGCAGGTCGCACTGGTAAGCTGAATGTATGGTTGTTTCCACTGACGGGACCGGAACTCTCGGGATAATTAGACACCTTAGATATCGAGTTTGCAGAGATGCCTCTGGATCCAATTCCAGGATGTTGAGGACGGCTAGAGCTATACTGATCTCGAGGCGAGATGATTCCAGCCCCTGCGATGGGGATCTCGCCTGAGGTGGGAGTGTGGACGCCTCGGTCGTCATTCTGGTTTTGGGAAGTTGGAGAGTCGCTTGATCGGAGAAGTTCTTGAGTGGCGGGAGAGAGCTGGGGGGCAAGATGGGACTTGCGGTTATCACGTTCCATGAGGCCAAAAGCCCACTCTCTAAGGTCAACTGGTGTCCTCTTGGCCGCCTGGACGAATGGATCTCGGTCCTAAAATTGTTAGACTGTAACCTTTATAGTAAAGACAACCTGTTTACTTACAAAGAGCTCTTGTGGGGTCGGTCGAAGCTCAGGCTCCTTGTAGAGACACTTCTGAATCATGTCCTCTAGGATGCTAGGGAAGGCATCACTCTTGGGCAACTTGGGAGCAGGCTCGTGAACGATCTGTTGTAGGAGGTCCAGGATACCGGCGGGTGCGCAGTCTCCATCCGAAAGCTGTTCGCTTACGGCAAAGGGGAACTTGCCAATAGCTAACTCCATAATGCTAAGACCAAAACTCCAAACGTCCGATTTTACCGTGTACTTTTCGCCTTGAATTCGCTCAGGGGCCATGTAAGTAGAGGTACCAACGAAGGTGTCGGCAATCGAATTGATAAGCTCGCCGGAGACGCCAAAATCACACAGCTTGATGTGGCCCCTAGAGTTGACGAGGATATTTGAAGGTTTGATGTCTCGGTGCATGATGTGGTGCTTCGTGTAGAGGTATGTCAAACCTCCGAGAGTGGCCTCCGCGATTTTGCCTAAGACGTCGACACGGATCGGACCAAAGACCCTCGAGACGTGATCAAGGGCGCTGTAGTAGTCGGAGTTAGCCGAAATTAAAAAAATAATTAAAGGTCATTGAGGGCTTACCCAACATCCATGTACTCCATACACATGATGACATCGTTGTTGGGGTTCAGAAAAGCACCGTAAAATGTCACAATGTAATCGGAGTGACATCCGTGCATGATCTGGAGCTCTCGAACGATTCGCTTCCGCATCTCTCTCTTGGCCTCAACATGGATCACCTAATAAACGGTAAGTATAAAAAACTACACTTGAAGGAGGAAATTCGACGTTACCTTTCGTGCCATGACAGTTCCTGTTGTCAGGTGCTTGACCTTACTGACGGTGCCTCCATTACCAGAGCCCAACTCCTTCAAGATCTCGAGATCTTCAGGTCGGAGATCCAACTTGTACTCAATACCAATCTCCAACTGCCCGTCCTTCCCGGTATCTTCCCGTCCCAAGTCGAAGTCATGTCGGCTGTTCTCAGCAGTTGGTGGGGGTGTAGGGGCGGCCTTGAGAGCCAGGCCCTTGACGTTTTTGCGCTTCATGGAGCGCGGAGCAAACGGGTCAGCCATAATGGGCAACAGGCGAGACGATGCTCGTTTGACGAGTTAAGTGGGTGTCGACTACGAGGCGTTGTGGTGTCAGACCAACCAAGTGGTTGTGGCGGGCGTCCCCGCGGTGAGGAATGGAACGGCGATGGATGACGGACGACAACGGCGCTCAAGAGCGGAGGGGTATGTACTGCGATACAAAGAAAGGCTGACCGGCTTCTGTGGCCTGTGGGACTGAGACAGTGACGATCGGGGTGAGTCGCAGAGTCGAAATTCCTGGCTGAATGCTGCAGGCGAAGGACGTGGTTTAAAGCACAGGCGAAGCCGAGCTGCAGCGACCGGTCGGGGGTAACTGACAAGTTGGGTTACAGCGGGGATGGGCCGGATGCTGGCTGCTGGTGGGGAATCTCAGATGCGAGACAGAGGGGCAACGGCCCTTACAGGTCAGTCGTGGAGGATGATATTCTTTGGACTGTGAAGAAAAGAAATGCGCTGAGCCTGCGGATGAATGCACCGTCCTCTATCATGGATGGCGGTTGCGCTTTGTTCGGGATCAGGGCGGGGTTCGGACCGGATAACGTGATAGGAGTGGCTGGCTTCGCGCTGGACCGTAGGTTAGGTTGGCACCTGGGATTTTAGGCGGATAGAACAGCGTAGCACGTACAGGCGCAACAGAACCGCACGAACAGAACCGTGCAATACAAGAATAAATACCTAGTAGTAGGAGCTGGTCGCAGAGACGTGTGAGAGAAATAGAGAAAGGGAGATGGACTAGACGACACCCTTTAAATGGGAAGCTCAATGACAAACAAAAAGAGACAATCACTGGATCGGTTGAGAGCGAAGGTGGGCCTTTGGCCTGGGTATTCTTCAAGGGAGGTCAAGACCTCAACGCATAATCGCGTCGAGTTGAGGCCTAAGGTTAAAAGGAGGCGGTTGATGACCCTAGTTGCTCCCAAGTATAGTGGGCGATGGCACTTGGGTTACTCCGTATGTGGCGGACCGCCCGGGCTCGGCCGTCTCAGGTCGGCAGGGCTATAATAGATGCTTTTATTGATACGATAGCTCAGTTTCTCCATCTACAAAGCACTGGCTCTCCTACGCTTGCATCATCGGGATTAATCAAGCCTGTGCAAGTTAGTGGCTTGATTCATGAGGCGTTTCTCCATGTGAGTCGGACACTACCACCATTCACGTACTGTGATTGTTATGCGTCGTACAAGCTTCCTGCCCAGTCGACATCAAGATGGTGTTTTGTCCGTCTCAAAGGGCACCATCTGTTTCCTGATTGGACAGCGACTGAGCCTATCGATTTGGCACGGATGCCCAAAGGATAATGGAGCACCACCGGGGCACCCCCTTGGTGGACTTCGTTACCTAGGCGCTTAGACAGGTTCCTAAACCTGCGTCAGGTAGATGGATAGGGGCTGGATGATTCTCCCTTGTCAAGGTAATTAACAACCTTGAATGATCTCATTCATGTGCTTCGAAATGTCTGTATTGCATTCTTTTCATCATCTTGGTATGCAGTTATGCCATGTGAGTCCCAAAATCCGCTGACCAGGCGGATGGAAATACATGCATAGAAGACTACGCCAATAACAGGGTATACCCTGAGTCATTGTATCATGATAGGAGGGCTGGAACGTCAGCGCGATTGCATTAACAACTTGTTGCATAACAAGAAAAGCCTCTCAATGCTTTTCCCAAGCTGCCATGTACCCTGTTTCTTTGTGCATGCAACTCTGAGGCTCCAAGACGGGATCAGTGGAGTTGAGGTTCCTGACTGATGACATAATCCAGGGATCAAAGAGGACGGCAATACGTACCTGGCGCTTTGGGCAGGGTTAAGCTTTAATGCCGGAAAAACCCTTCATCCGACCCTATTGTCGCGACAAGGTTGAACGTGTGCCTCGAGCTGCGCTCTCCAAAAAATCCGTGAGAGCAGGAGGAGCCTGTGAAGTCCTTCGCCCACACCAACACCCATCTCCAATTCTTCTCTCTTGTTCGTTCGGTTGCTCGCCATTACTGGCAGAATATTCGCTTTGTCACCTTCGTCGCTATCCCAACCTTTTGCACGATCGTGCGTTCTAGTTAACGAGACCAGTGTTGGTTGTTGCGCGACAGCATTCGCGATCCGCCAAAATGAGCAATGACATGCGCGATTTGATCTCTGGGGAAGCTGAGCTGGATGATGAGGAGGAGGATGAGTCATTTGATGAAGATGTTGGCGATCGCCGTCGACGACAACCTCGAATCGAAGATTCTAGTGAGGAGGAAGAGGATGATGACGATGAAGAGGAAGCGCGAAAGGTTTGTTCTTATTTACGATGTATGCGTGTCTTATTGATAGCTGACAATTTTGCCTTTAGATTCGCGAAGGTTTCATCGTTGACGAGGATGAAGAGGAGGAAGAGGAAGAAGGCGGCGACTCCGATGGTGATTTGCGCCATGTCGTCAAAAGGAAGCGCGACCGTGACCGCGATGAAGAGGAACGACTTGATGAAGATGATTTGGAGCTCATTGGGGAACAATTTGGCGAGCGGCCTAAACCCCAGACCCAGGTGAGCCCTCATCTGGATTCCCGAGAGCTTGTCGTGTGTATAACATTTTGCTAACACTAGCTTCAAGTCCAAGTTCAAGCGCCTGAAGCGAGGGCACCGCGACGAGGACGATCGCCGAAACGAGCGCCGAGGTCTCGAAGAGATATTTTCAGATGATGATGAGGAAGTGGTCGACCAGCGACCCTACGGCCGACGAGCACAAGCCGACGAGTTTGACGACTTTATTGAGGAGGATTATCCTGAAGACGAAGCCGAGAGGATCCGTCAGCTTGAAGATGCAGAAGTTGCCCGGCCGAGAGAGCGTGGTGTGGGAAGCGTCGTTGACACCACCGGACTGGACAAAGATGCTCTTGACGATATGGAGGCCATATTCGGAAATGGCGAAGACTATGAATGGGCTCTCCAGCTGGAAGAGGAAGAAGAAGATCGCGAGCGGGAGGAGCAGACCATTGAGCTCAAGGACGTGTTTGAGCCATCGCAGTTGAAGGAGAAGCTACTGACTGACGAAGACAACGAAATTCGCTTTACTGACGAGCCAGAGCGATTTCAACTCGATCGTAAGGCCTTCAAAAACCTGCAGCTTACAGCTGAGCAGTTCCGAGAGGAAGCTCGGTGGATCGCCAACCAATTGTGGCCCAAGAAGGGACTTGCGCCCGATTTGCAGGTCCCTTTTGGGAAAGCCGTTGGCAAGGTCCTTGAATTTTTCATTGTTGATGAGGTTGAGGTCCCTTACGTTTTCCAGCACCGCAAGGACTACCTCCTCCATACTCGCAAAACAAGGAATACGAACCGTCATGATCCTGATGCCCCCGAGTATGTTATCAGCGCCGACAAACTCCTGAACCAGGACGACCTCTGGAGAATTCTAGAACTTGATATCAAGTTCCGCTCTTTCGTGGAGAAGAGAAATTCTCTCGAGAAGACTTACGAGAACCTGAAGTCGCTTGAGGTTCAAGACTCTACTATTGAGGAAATGATTCCTGAGGCAACCACCATGGAAGAACTTCAGGACCTTCTTGATTATCTACATTTCCAGTATGCTCCCCAACTGAAGGACTTTGCCGCCATGTCGGGCAATGTATCACAGACCAAGCGTCCTGGATCCAAGTCAAACTTGTTAGAGCGGGTTCGCC
This sequence comes from Mariannaea elegans, assembly GCA_930272665.1. Classification (NCBI taxonomy): domain Eukaryota; kingdom Fungi; phylum Ascomycota; class Sordariomycetes; order Hypocreales; family Nectriaceae; genus Mariannaea; species Mariannaea elegans. The sequence goes on from CAKNEU010000056.1 coordinate 60,215, forward strand.
AAGGCAAGGCGTACACCTTTGTTCGTGCCTACGGCATCACAGCTCATCAACTCGCCAAGAATGCTCTGCGTCAGGGGAAAAAGGTGACACCTGACGATGATGCTCAATATCCTATGGACCTTGCCGATAGCCTTCTGGACGAAAACTTCAACACTGGCGAACAGGTTATTAGCGCAGCCCGTCAAATGTACTCTGAAGAACTTTGTGCTAGCCCTTACATGCGCAAGCACTTCCGAAATTCATATTACCAAGCCGCAGAGATCAGCTGTCGTCGAACCGACAAGGGATTGCGTAGGATTGACGACACTCACCCGTACTACGAGATCAAGTATGTACAGAACCAGGCCATTGCCGACCTGGTCCACCAGCCCGAGCTCTTCCTCAAGATGATGAAGGCGGAGGAGGAAGGCCTTGTTGAAATCAAGTTGGCCATGCCACCTCGATATGAGTTCCGGCGACAACTTTACCAAGAGTTTGAATCTGAAAATTTCAGTGACCGAGCCGAGCAATGGCGAGAGGAGCGCAAGAAGGTTTTAGAGCTCGCATACCCCAAACTTGAAAAGATTGTTGCCAAGAATGTGAAAGAGGTCATTCGAACATTCTGCCAGGATGAGGTACTGAAAATGTGCCGAGAGGAGTACGCCAAGCGACTCGATCAGGCTCCCTACAAACCAGCTGGCATGATCTTGGGCACTGCCCCACGAGTGCTGGTGCTATCCAATGGCATGGGCGATTCTGCCCGCGACCCCGTCTGCTGGGCTTGGGTCGAAGAAGATGGCCGTGTACTCGAGCAAGGGAAGTTTGGAAATCTTGCTCGGGACGAGAGACAGCGAGAGGACTTTGTAGACCTCATTCAACGTCGCCGACCCGATGTAATCGGCGTGAGCGGCTGGTCAGCTAGCACACATAAGCTAGTTCGGGACCTCGAGGCTCTCGTGAGCGAAAAGGGCCTCATGGGTCCCGAGTTCGATGATCCCGAAACCAACGACTACAGAACAGAGCCATTAGAGGTTGTGACAGTCAACGATGAAGTTGCTCGTTTGTACAAGGATAACCCTCGTGGCCACGCCGAACATCCATCCCTCAACCCAGTTACGAGATACTGCATTGCTCTGGCCCGATATATGCAGAATCCAATGAAGGAGTACGCTGCTCTTGGAAAAGACGTGGTATCCCTTTCATTCCATCCATGCCAGAATCTCCTCCCAGCGGAGAAGTTGGCCAAGTATCTCGAATCTGCCATGGTTGACATGGTCAACCTCTGTGGTGTCGATATCAACGAGGCTATGACGGATACGTATACGGCTAATCTCTTACCTTACGTTGCTGGCCTTGGACCCCGAAAGGCTACCAGCGTCATCAAGGCGATCAATGCCAACGGTGGTGCGGTCAACACCCGAGACGAACTGGTAGGTGATCCCGACAGTGGCAAGCTTCCTGTCGTTGGTCCTAGGGTTTGGAACAACTGCGCTAGTTTCCTGTATATCATCTACGATTCTACCAATCCCTCGTCAGATCCTCTGGACAATACTCGTGTCCACCCTGAAGATTATGAACTTGGTCGCAAGATGGCCGCTGATGCTCTGGAACTCGACGAGGAGGACGTGAAAGCTGAGACGGACGAGAATGGCCCTGGTGCCATTGTTCGAAAATTGTTCAAGCAGGAAGAACAGGAAAAGGTCAACGAACTTGTTCTTGAGGAGTATGCTGAGCAGCTCGAGACGAATTACAGCCAGCGAAAACGAGCTACTCTAGAGACGATCCGTGCCGAATTTCTGAACCAGTTTGAGGAGTTGAGGCGAAACTTTACCCTACTAACAGCTTCGGAGATCTTTACCATGTTTACGGGAGAAACCAAGACGACGCTCTGCGACGGCATGATTGTGCCAGTCAATATTCGTATGGTCAAGGATGACTTTGCCATCTTGAAGCTTGACTGTGGTATTGAAGGCAGGGTTGAGGCACATGAAGTCAGCAACCGCGGGTCTATCAAAGACGTGCTTAGCGTGGGGCAGACCGTGCAAGCCAAGATCTTGGATATCAACTACAAGGACTTTATGGCCAAAATGTCGATGCGAGAGGATGCTCTCCGGGTTCCGTACAAGCGACCTATTAATTACGACCAGGATGGATGGGACTACGCGCTGGAGGCTGCAGACAGGGAAGAGCTACGGGAGAAGGATAAAACCACGGGTCGGACGCAGCGTGTTGTCAAGCACCCCAACTTCAAGCCCTTCAACTCAACCCAGGCTGAAGAGTTTCTGGGATCTCAGCCCCCTGGTGAGGTCATTATTCGACCCTCTTCCAAAGGTAACGACCATCTGGCTATCACATGGAAGGTCGCAGATGGCGTATACCAGCACATCGATGTGCTGGAAATGCAGAAAGAGACGGAGTTTTCCGTCGGCAAGCTGCTTCGAGTTGGCGGCAAGTACACCTATAGCGATCTGGATGAGTTGATCGTGGAGCACGTCAAAGCTATGGCTCGCAAGGTTGAAGAGATGATGCGAAATGACAAGTTCCAGAACCGGTCCAGAGGCGAGACTGGTAAGAGCCCCTTGTCTATGAACATGATTTGAGTGGCATGAGACGGTATACTGACTAATAATGCAGAGAAATGGTTGACGACGTACATTGACGCCAACCCCAACCGATCGGCTTACGCCTTCTGCATTGACCCAAAGCATCCAGGCTACTTCTGGCTATGCTTCAAGGCAAGCCGGTCGGCCAAGGTTATTGGCCTCCCCGTGCGAGCCATTCCTCAGGGCTTCGAGCTCAAGGGCTACCAATACCCTGACATGCGAGCGCTGTGCAACGGTTTCAAGCTCCGATACCAGAATGAGTTTTCCAAGATGGGCAAACGATAGAGATCTCACTAGATGGAGCTGGAAAAGGAAAGAGGGAATTGAGCAAATCAAAATTTTACGTGTTTGAGTAGGAACGTGCTGGATGTGTACATAATTTTGGCGCAAGATGAAGTTTCCATGGTAGGGGACGAATTTGATTAACAAAGGATATTAGAAGATTGTGGTGGAAAAAAAAAATCAAAACACTGAATGATGATGAATGGAAACTGAGGATTCTTGTGATGTGTTTGACTGCCCGCTTTCTTGGCTGGATCATCCCTTGTTGGATTAACTGCTCGAAACTTGTCAAGACTGCGTGGAGATTCTTTGGGTCATTATTGATAGGGCAGATGTAAGACTAACCTCTCTGACATGAAAAAAAAATTTGCTTGACCTGTCTGTCTCCCTCGGTCTTGATTCATCAAGATAATGGCGATCAAGTACTGTAATCTTTGTTCATATCTTGCGCTATGCACATATGGAGACTCGTCGGCAACAACCCGAGATGGATACGGTGCAATCTCTTATGGAATATGACGATGGGCCTATGGGGCATTACATCAACAGTAGTTATCTACTAGGTTGGGAGTGCAACAGAAGACTATTGTATACGTGATAACTGTTTGACTAGTGGAGGTACAGTATAATCGTTGCGCGTATCACTAATTAGACAAGGTGCTACTTTGAAGGTGATGTGCTCCGCGCTAGGCAGCTGGTTATGTGCGACAGAAGGTTCTATTAGGCAATTTCATTACGGCAATATGGAGAAAAGAACACTTGTTCGTTGCATAGCGAACCACGACTCAAGCAGAGTCATCGGAGTTGGCGTTCCATTAAGTCAACTAATGAAGCTGATCATGGGACCTGCTGCGAGTAGCCGTGTCAGGACCTTGACTAAAGCGGGCACTTATTTTGTTGGGGCTCCGAGTGGCGAGACTTGGCTGGACTTGGGGCGCCTGAATGACTTGTGGCTCAACGGTGCTTACAGCGGCATCGGCGGCTGTGGCACCCGACAAATGACCCTCCGAGGAGTAGTCGACTCTAGAGGAATCCCATCATGGAATGTTTAAGCTGCAGTGTCAATGTGATTCGAAGCCAATTGAAACACCTGATTGGACAATTGGGACAAGGATTCTCTTTCGACAACGCAATCTCACGAGTCAAAGGGAGCTTGACTGTTGGGTTGTTTGTTCTTTTCTTCTTGCGGGTATGGGACCATGAGGTCATGCGCTATGGAAGCCTAACCTGACTGTCATGACAAACAAGCACCGACCCTCACACCATAAACGTCCACGGGGCGGACGGAAGCGAGCGGCATCGGAAGAGGCGAATTGAACACTCTGCATCATCCCGAGGGGTCCAGTTCGCATTGCGTATCTTTTCTCATATCGCCACTTCGTACTTTTGATCTTTCTGCTTCTTTTCGGATCCAATTTTCGTCATCCTTAGGCAGGTTGGTTTGAGGCTTATAGACCCACTGGAGGGAGCCTCATACTGTAGTACCGGTACCGGTAGCTATGAAGTAGATCTAACTAGGACCACACCTTTGGTAAGAGAAGTTAGTAGAGGAATTGCTTTTGGTATTTGGTTATGGTCAGCTGGTAATACTATTCCATTTTGCGAATACTTTCAATTGTAGCAAAAAAAAAAAGAAGAAAAAGAAGAAGAAACAGGAAACAACATCATGGCGATGTTGTTGGGAGACACAACTCAGCGCAAGAGCCGAGCTTGGTTTGGACAGGGCAGCTGATAGAGAGCTTGCTGGCGTGACGCCGGTACCTGCGTGCCTATCGCGCATACCCCGGACCTCCCCCCGCAATTTGGGGCGTCCAGCGCTTGTTATTACCTAGTCTCACTTCAAGACATGATGGCTTTGCCTTTGTGACTGTGTTGCGTCGGATAAACCGCCGATAGCACAAAATGGACTAGGTATGGACTTGGATAACGAGATCCATTCGAGACCTAAGGGACCACCAGCCCCTCACTGATAGCTATGAACATCCACAGGGCTTGGCTGCACGCCGACGTCAGACGTCAGTAGCTAACCACCAGGTCATTTGGTTGTGCCAATCACTCACTCGCGCATGCAGCTTCTCACGCTGCCGCTGCAGGACAGGGGGACCAAGCTTGCAAGCTTGCACGTGTTGCGGTGCATGGGCAGGAACTGGTGAGGTTGTTCATGATAGCTCCATGATAGGTAATGGATAGTGAGTCTAGCCACAGCACTCGGTGAGGAGGAAGCCACGGAAAAGGGTTCAGAGGACGTAGAAGAGGGTCATCAAGGTGAAAAAGGGGCTTATGGCGCAGCAGCGGTCGGCCCGCATCTCGGCACAAAGAGGGGATAGCCATGATGGTAGTACAGATGGCTTGTTATGATGAGGTGGGGGAAATGAAGCTATCCAGGGGGGTCGATCTCATGGAACCTCGTAGATCGTTCCTCCTGGCTAATACTCGTACAGCGGTTACGGTATGACGGCAAGGCATCCGATAGCACAGTATAATCCCCGTATCAGATGAGTATGGTAGCCGTGAAGTTTGCAACAAGGCAAGGAGTTAGTTACCAAACTCCCAAGGGACCTTGCCCCCCCTTGCTATCCTGCCAGGGGAACCGAGATTCAACAGAGTCCCATGACACGAAGCTCTGACACGCCTGGGCCGATACTCATAAAAAGGCGGTGATGAGGAAAGCGATGGCTCCGATTGACTGATCGATGGCACAATCCAATCCGCCCAAGAGCCGTTGATTTGACTTTGTCGGTCCCAACGTCAATGCCATTTCTTTGCTCGTTGCTAGGTGTCCTATTCCTTGAGGTTCCAGGCATCTCTGGGCGATGAGCAAAGGAGAGTTTACAGCGGCGGCTGGTTGCGTCAGGTCACGCGATAGACGGACGGGATGGGGCATATTCAAGTGGAGGCCAGTGGATCACCCCCCCGCCCCCGACCAAGACGGCGAGACCCCCCGGTCACGGTGCCCCACCGGAATTGAGCATGATGAGGGTGTGACTACTGTCAGCTACACCTGAAGGTCCAGAGTCTGTCAGCAATCACCTTCTATCGTGCTGTAGACCGCTGGATTGCCTGCTGTATGGGGCCTGAATGGAGACCCTTTGAGATGGAGCTCGGGGGAAGGAGCTTGAGGCAATGCCGACTCAATTGAGAAGAAGCAAGCAGAAGATAATGATGATGACTCTTCCTCCAGCGGGGGCCGGGGTCATTCGGCGCTCCGTATTCGCAACTTGGAAGGCAGGTTGCAACTTGCAAGGCACGGGGGTTTGGTTCCTTCTTTCCCGTCTCCGGGGTCCGGCACTCACCTCAGAATGCAGATATCTCAGGTACGTATGTACTGTATGTTGCTTGTTGGGGGGGAGGCCATGACCTGATTGGGCATACGGTGATGCCACACTTTGGAGGTCGTCGCGTGACTCCCGTGATATATAAAGCTCCCCCTTCCTCTCGTCTCACACTCAATCTTAACTCATCACTCTCGAAGAATTCAATTCAACTCAATTCCCGCTTCTTCTGCTGTCTCACTCTGATCAAAAAAATCAATTCATAACACCGTCTCGGAATTTACTTGGTCTCATATCCCCGCAAACAGCTGAGACCTCCTCGTAAGGGATACCTGCATACCAAGGTACACACACAATACGTCACACGCAACCGGCCAACAGCTCTTCTTTCACCTGCACAAGCACGCTCTAGAGACAAAAACATCTCCCCACACCAACCGATCTGCCCTCTTTGTACCGTCTCTCGATTGATAGACTCTGAGAATATACTCCGTACAATTCGACAGCTGGAAAGTTGAAATCACCCAAATACAACGCACACACACCCACGACTCAGCCCGCTCCCACTACCAACCCGCTACCAACCATCCAACCAAAAGTAAGTTTTGCTTCTTTCTGCTGCTACCTCCCATTTCCCCCCTCCTTAGTGGCGGCACTCGTCGTTCCATCTAAGCAGCCCCGCACCTCTACCTCCCAGAGTCGGGTCGTCTGGTGACGTTTGCCGACGTTCATTTAAAAGGCAACTGGCCCCTCATCTGCTCGAGCTGTTCCATTCTCTACTTCCACTTTTCATCACTTTATTGATCTTCATCATCCTAATTCCATCAATTTCAAGCTTTCATTACCATCCAACTATCATATCGATCTCCCCCCCCTCTCTCTCTCTCAATCAGTCCGTGCCCCTCCGCTTCTTGATTCTATTGAACCGTTGCTGACCATCGTCTGTGCCCAGTGACTCGCTCTCACAAGGCCAACGACCGTGACCACAAGGGCCTTGCCGACGGAACTGCTCAACCCTCGGAGCATCTCCCTCGTTTTTTTGCCAAGAGTGGCCACGCCGATGTGGACCCCAAAAAGATCAAGAAGGACGGCTCTGGCCGAGGTAACTGGTATGTTGACGCAATATCATTTATTCCAAGTTCGTCTGTTAACATATAGCAAAGGGGTTGCTTTGGCGACGATGTCGTCGACGAGAATTTCCGTTTCACCAACGCCCGCCGCCGCTCCAACAGCAGCAGCTTCTCTCACATGACTGAATTCAAGACCAAGTTCGAGGTTAACGAGCCCGAACCCGTCTTTGAGGAGTCTGTTCACGGACCCAACGAGGAAGAGGAGGATATTGACCTCTCCAAGACCGACTCCTCCGAGAGCGGCCGCTCTTCTACTTAATTGACTTGAACCAAATCCTCTTCTCGAGGTCGGTAGTCGTATATGGTCATTGCCACTGACTTGGCGTGGCACATTTGGGGGGTCCAAACTGTACTGGGATTTTATTTGCTTTACTCCTTTTCGATGCAATGAAACGACATGAAATGAAATGAAACGGAAACAACAAACACAATGGGTAGGGCAGATTTTGGAAGTGATATGGGGATACTCGCGGCCACGCTGGCGGGGGGGGCATCGGATGGGATATTGGACGGAGTTGACGGACCCTCGTGACTATTGCAGATCTCGAAGTGGATCACGGTTTTATCAAGCACTCTCATCTGGGAGCGGCGTTTTCTGTTCCTAGGGGGAGACGGATGTATTATTGTATCAATATTTAGTTTCAACTTTTAACTCAAGGTGGATGGAGGACGTGGCTAATGGATTCCGCTCTCGGAATCCATAATGTCGGAATCAATAACATCAACCACTTGTCTTACTTGTTGCTCTTGTTAAGCTGTTCCACGCGGCTGCCTTTTACTGACAGTTACCAAGCCATTCTTGAATGCTAGATTCGGTATTGACTTGTCAAACTTGCTTATCTTAGTCTGGTATGATAAATATGTTGGGGGGTCAAAAGAAGAGCTAGCTGACCTACGATGATGTCGACAAACACCTGAGCTCGGCAACCTCCAAATCGCTCATCTCGATCCAATGCAGCATCCCACCTGACTTGCTCAATACCCTGGGCCTCCCTGCATTGTACAGTAGCATTCCAACACCATCAAGTCAACGGCGGCAGCATCCGGGCATCCCTTCTCCCCTGATGGACGTGAGGAAATGACCCCGCTTCCAGCCACTACACACGTCGATCGCCGCTTCACTAATAAGCGAAGTTGGTACTAAAGTATCTTGGTATCGCGCTGACAAAACAGTACATACTTGAAGGAACCTGCTAACAAAAGTCATATTGGCCCCGATATCTGGCGGAAGGGCGCCTTTTGCGCCCCTCTCCCTTCCCCCCCTTTCCCCCTTCTTGGGTTGGGTTGGGTGAAGCTGTGCTGGATTGTACGCGGAGGGGCAACTTCGCATTTCGCATGTCACCCGGGTTTGCGGTAATTGGTACACGCACACACACGTACACACACACGCCCCCCCTTTTGGGCCTCTGCCTCTCCTGGATTAGAGGGATTTGTAAACGTTGAGGAGGCGATTTATGCCGGCGGTGGTGACGATGATGGTTACCTTGGTCGGTTTATTCAAGTCATCGAGCGACGTTGACTTACACGACAGACGTTGAATTGAGCATCTTATCGCTATCGCTATCAGACCGCTATCGTACGGTGAGTGGAGTGAGAACTACCTCCTTGAGTCCTCAGCGCGCGTGTCTATCCCCCCAGCTGCAGGCTTGGATGTGGGGATGCTGCAAACTAAAATAACAAACGCCCCTTCCCCCGGCCAAGAGCGCCGAAAAGCGCCAAAGCTACAGGGGGGAGGGGGGGGGCCTTCGATTTTGCCCCGCGCGCGCGCAAACGCAGAGCTAGGTAATTTGTGCTGGAGAAGGCTGAAGGTGATGGACGTGAGGCTGCGCTTGGTCCGTGCGCCATGACCTCTACGTTTCGCGGTGAAATTTCCAGAGAGCCACATGCGCCAGGGCTGCGATAATATCTACAGACGACGAAGCTACGAGTAGCAACGGATGTTTGATGCGACGACGATATCATTGATACGGTGCAACAGAGGCCTAAAACGCAAGGCTATTTAATTGCATGTTTACCCGAGATAAAGACCACGTTGGAAAGAAAAACGACCAGCGAGAAAGTCGTGAACCGAACCACCACGCCCACCACATCACCACGTCTTTCACCCGCAGCCATGGCTGTTCCACCGGCATATCACGAGTCGCTCCCCTGTAAGCACATTACCCCCTCTTCACTCTCTCACGTCTCCTTCAACTAACTTGTCTCTCAGATATCGACCCCGAGCCAACCCCCAAAGCCCTCGCAGCTGCCCGGGCACTCATCCAAGCCGAAACAACCTCCCACCCCAAACCTTCCCCCTCTTCATCCTCCGAGCCAAACTTCTCCCCCGCTATCCAATCTGAACTCTCCCGTATCGCCTCATCAACCTCCTCTCAGCCCCTCAACCTCTCCCGCTACGAAGCCGCCTCCCCCTCGGCACCCCCAGCAACCGCCCTCCCCTCCTCCGCCGTCGCCCAAAGCTATCTCGAATCCCGTCGCTCCAACCTCGCCTTGCTCGAAAAATGGGGAAAGAACGCCTGGCTTCTGGGCAACCATGCTCTCGAGGCCGAGCTCCAAGCCCTGGAACGTGATCTTGCCGCCGCGAAGCGTGACATCGACCTGGTGAACATCGAGCGCCGCGATCGCCAGGAAGCTGTTGCCGGAGAGGTCAAGACGCTGGATGAGACGTGGCGTGCCGGCGTGGGGCGTGTGCTGGAGACGGAGGTGGCCGTTGAGGAGCTGCAAAGAAAGATTCGTGAGGAGCTCGCACGCAGAGCGGGTCAGGACACTTAGATATCGGGACGGTGAATACGAGATGCCGCACGTCGTATATCAGGATGGTATACACGAGTATTGGAGTAGGAGGAGCTGTGCAAAAATAAGCAAGGAATGAGTGGGAAACATGGGACTATATCTGATCGGTTGGCGTATTGATACCACAACGAGGGTTTCCTCTCATCTTGTCAGAACTAGACGCTAGAATAATGAAACCGCGACATCGACACATAAAATCACCAGTTCTACAAGATGCCTACTTGGCAGCTCAGAAGCTCCATCGTGCCCATCACATCCAAAGAGGCAGGTAAGAAGCAATGCAGTAATCATGTCAACCAACCTAAGGTATATTTAATCACGAGTCATGTTATCTTAGGGAAGCGAAGGTGAGAGAATAACCTCTTAAACGCCGACACAAGCCATTCCTCCAGTCGTTGCCGTCCGTGTCAACCAAGCATGCAGCATTAAAAAGAAAACCAAACCAAGCACACCACAACAGCGCGAGATCACAGAAATGGGTCAGCCATCCAATACCCGTTACTTGCATGAAACTTATCTCCCGCCAAACCCAGCCTCTGTTTACCTGATCCTTTCAAACCAACCCAGACCGCCCATATTTGTATTCACCCAGTCTAACTGGTGTGCAACGGGTCCATCTCTTCGACACCCGACTTGACACTCTCATACTTTGTCCGTCGCATGATTCCCTCGACGGGGCCAAGCAATCGCTGGAAAGCATTCTTGCCCAGGCTAGCAACCTTAACCTCCGAGGTAGCCACGACACTAGCGGCTCGTGGAGCGTCATTTAGGAGTGCCAATTCGCCAAAGTAATCGCCTTTCTTATAATGAAGGACTGTGTTGGAGGGGTCGCCCTTGTAGGCGTTTGCCTCTCCATCTTCCAGAAGGTAGAAGGAGTGACCGGGGTCACCCTCCTTGATGATGACGTCTCCCTTAGTAAACTTCTTCGTCTCAAGGGCGTCGGCAATCTTGGAACGCTCGTACCCGGTGAGAGACTTTAGAAGAGGCACTTGATCGAGGAAGTTCTCGTACAATCGTCTCCGGGCGAATGTTGACTCCATAAGGATACGTCGGAACGTTACGCGGTCGAGTGCCCACAGTGTACAACCAGCTTCAGCTGAGATGATCGTGGCCGCACGGGGAGCATTGTACATGAGCGCAAGCTCACCAAACGAACCACCTGCTTGGATGTCACCGACCTTGTCACCCATGCCATCGGCACCAGGTTGAAGAGCTCCGGTGGGGTTGACGTAGACATCAAAGGATCCCTTCTCCACGACGTAAAAGTAGTCACCGGCATCTCCCTGGCTGATCACCTAAAGGACACTGTTATTATCACTTACAGGAGCTAGCCTAAAGGGTTCGCTTACTTTGATTCCCTTCGCAGGAATTGGTTTCTCAACGAGAGCACCGAGGATTTGAGCGCTCTGTTCATCCTCAAGGTGGTTAAACAGAAAGTTGCCTTGGATAGCGTGCGTAAGTCGATCCAGTTGCTCGGGAGTCTTCTCATGGAAAGGGGGGGTCCAATTGTCGTACGTGTCGGCACTGGGCTTGAGAGACTCTGCCGACACTGAAGTTCGGCGAGCAAAGTTGTACTGGGCTGGGTAACCATCGGAGTTGGGAGCGATTCGAGTAGTGGAAAGCGGATCAGCAGCGCCGTCACCACCACCACCGCCACCGCCACCGCCAAAGGGGCCTGAGAACAGAGAAACAGGGGGCCCCCCAAAGCCAGTAGTTGTGGGGGATGTAACAGCATCACCCTCCTCCTCTTCAATGACACGCTGCATCATATTGTTCGCGGGGTTGCTTCTGTCGCCTCCAAAAGGGTTGCTATTCTCTCCAAACGGGCTCGTGAATGGACCGGCCATGGCGAGAAGGCTGAAGGAGCTCGAGAGGTAAGGTTCTTCAAATATCGCTGGGAGAGCAGCGAGACTCTTCTCTCTTATTTGCACAAGTCGAGTTCGAAATAGTTCGGTACGAAATGGGATACCGGCGGGGCAGGGCTCCAGCAGCTGTTAGCTAGGGAGGTTAAAAGTTGTCTTGGTAAGCCTCAGTTGGGGACACGCAAGTAAATAGTCATGATAGAAGATAGGGAGGATGCATGAAAAGCGACAGAGGCAGGGAAAGGTTAAAGAGGTAGGAGGAGGAGGAAGGCGAGGGAGAGTGTGGGGGGGTGAGGATAGAGATGGAGCTAATTAACACACAGGGAGCTGCCTAAGCGCCTTGAGGTGGTGAGGTTAGATCTAGCAAGCTAGGTCAGGGTCATTAAAGACCGTGATAAGGGGTAGGCAAAGTCGCCAAAGGCAATTGAGAGAGAGAAAGGAATATATCGAGCTTGGAAGATGAGCAGCTCAGGTGCTTGGCCAAAGCTGGACTGGGGGCAGAGAAAGTGAAGCGAGAAACGGGCTGCAATCCGCGCTTAGGCGTGATGTGGCGTGGGCGGGGCCTGTCAGATAGACAGCGTATGGCTGGTATTGATGAGACAACATGGAAACGAAGAACGGGAGAGGAAGCTGCAAAGAACATGTTGGGAACGCAAACGTGGTGTCGTGGCTGAGACAAAACCCAGTAGGTGATGAATCTGTCGTTTGCTCGTTGGGGTATCATTCGGTGCCTTGCACGCTCTTGGAAAGGGGTGGAAGGTAAGGAAATGCATGTCTGTTCTGGTATCTGGACGCAACTTGAAGGGACAAACACAATAAGATGGAAATGAGAAGCGATAGAATAGCTGAAGGTAGCTAGAGGCGAGATTGACTCACTGCGGTATCCTGGTAGCAAAGACCCTGGAGCTCGGATTGACCGATGACGGTATTCCCGGGGTTTGGGGGTGAAAGGGTCTGAGAAAGACCTGACCGAGAGCGTCCCTTGTGAAGCAGAAGCGCGTACACGGATTAGACGGTCAGATCAGGTCCGGAACCGACCAGGGGAAGGATCGGGAGGCGACGGCGAGGAGGGGATGGAGAGACCGGAGGAAGAATGTCAAAGATGTGGAGGATGGAGGAGATGAGGAGGGGTCATGACACGGGCCAAAAGCGGCCAGGAAGTGAAGACGGGAGCGGCGAAAAGAGAGTTGAAGGTGGATTCCGGTTCTGGGTGGGCGGGGCGTCCAGAGAGCTTTCCTTTGGAGCCTTCTCCTCGGTTGACCTGCTTGTTGTTGTTAGGCCTGGCTCCGCTTTGTAGCTCTTTGGCGCTTGCTTTTCCAGGCTGTTTGTTGCCGTGCTTGTGCTTGTGCTTGTTTTTGGGGAGAGAGGTGGGGAAGTGGAAAAAGAGAAAGGAGGGGAGGCGACGGGGAATGATACCGGGTGGCTGCAGCCTTCTTCGTCCCGGATTACCAATGAAGCGGAAGATGATGATGAATAGAGACCAAGCCCCGTGAAGAAAGATGAAGAAAGAAGGATATACTTTCATAGACGAGGTCCGAGAGAAAAATAGAGTAACAAGGACGGAATGGCAGCAAGGTGGGGGATGAGAGCAGAAGCAAAAGCGTTCCAGAGGGGCCGTCAGGGAAGCTTTCTAGAAAGAGAGCTCGTGCCACAATACGATCCATGCGTCCCTTCCATATGCCTTTCCGCAGCCATTCGGTGCAGCTCCCGCGCTTGGGTACCTAGGTACTGTATTTGTTTTTATCTCATGATATCGTCACTGTGCTTGAAGGTACCACATCAACGTCTTTTGGGTGGCGAAGAGACCCATGAGATTTCCCAGCCGTGAAATGAACTTCACGATAGAAGCGATCCATCATTTAATATGCATTATCTCTACGATCATGGCATGATCAGATAAATGAGCACATCTCCTCATTCCAATCAGCCACGTAGCGGCCTCCGTCCCCAACAACCCATCCCGTTCACAAGGTGAGCCCTTGCTAGCTCCATTGCCACCACTTGCAGTCCATCTACTCCGTACTTACTGTGCCTAATCCCAGGCCATCTCTCGATCAGTGCGCTTCCCTTCCCCTTCTTTGTGCAGCAAGCCAGGCACAGCGCCGCAAGATCTTAGCTACTCTAGAGTACGGTATTACCTATGTACTACGTACGGATTTACAGGGGTTCTTGCCAGTCAATTTAGTGGCATGGCCTATCTGCGTATGCTTGCAGTCGATGTATTGATTGGGTTGCTTAAAAGATCATGTCTGCGTGTTTACCGAGTTTGAGGAGGCACAATGCCAGCTCAGTTCCCAGGCGTGAGTTAGCGTCTGCTGCCAACGTGTGGGTGGGTTCTAGCTACGTAGAGCTACCGAGCTTGCCTCATGTTCTAATGAACAGGGTAGTTAGAGCGGCACAGTCACATTTAATATCGGACAGCCCGAGAAGATCCTTTTACTCATTATGGGTTACACTTACTAGCCCAGTGTATCTATCGGAGTAAGTAACAAGCACTGATGTCGATGATGATTTAGCCGGTTTGTTAGCTGGCTTCTACTCATCCAATAAATGTCCAATTGCTTTTCCCCTTCACCAAGTCATGTCAAGACTTCAGGTGCGGATACCAGACCCCAATGAGGTCTAAATCCTTTCTTATGCACAAAGGGGCCAGCATGCTGCTGTGCGCATATGCATGTCTCACAAATCCATCGTCACATCTTCTGGAGGCACGCTCTGGGAAGACCTCTTTCATCTATCATGGCAAATACTACTCCAAGTACCTAGCTCCTGTCCCCTCAGCCCTACCTAAGGTAAGGGCATGCAGAGCGGCTCCTTGCGAGTCTCTCGGGTATCGTTCCTGGAATGTTAAAGTACATGAATTCTTAATCCTTCACTCCTCTGCTCCCTCAGTGATCCAAGACGCCACTCAAGGCCCCTCCTTGAGGACGATAGAGTTACAATAACGCAAGAAAACTGGTCGGCCAATAAATTCATCGCAAAGAAAGGAAGAAGGAAAGAACAGGAAAGGAAAGGAAAGAGGAGCACCAAACCCCATACGCCCCAGATAAAACATGATGCCTACCAATGCAATGCGTTCGTTCCAATCCCCAAATCTCACGTTAGCAGGTTAGTCTGGCTGCCTCCAAACGCCGGCCCCATACACTCCTTCCATTCCATTACATATTCTCGCTCAGAAATGTTCACCTCATTCGTCGTCTCTTCCGAGGTCAGGGTTCGTGGTCCTCGGTTGCTTCTTCCGCATCGTCCTCCATTTCTTCCGGTTTATTGACTTCCGGGCCGTCCATCTGATCATCTTCCCGGTGTCTCCTTGACATTTCTCAGATAATCCTTCGTCTTGTCTCCCGTGTCTTCTCACTTGAAGGAGCCCAGCTAGCCCCCCGCCCAGTCGTCCGATACCATATCGTCATTGGTATCGTCACTAGTGTTCGTTCGCTTGTGAAGCTGTCTTCCGGATCTTCTCGCTTAATAGGCTTCCCCTATCAAACAAGCATATTTTGCGACATCCAAAGTCAGTGGTCCTTGGCTGACCCAGGCTAAGACCCTACTGCAAGACATGAGTCAAGAACGCTGTCCAGCATATCCATATCTTCTCCCTCTGCACCGTCCCAGTAGATATCAGTGTCAATATCCATGGCATCGCCATGTCCGTTGACCATGTTATGATTCTTATTGCCATTTATGCCGAGGGCGTGTAATTCCTCAACATGACCTGGGGGATTGTGTCCTGGGACCCAGGAATAGTCGTTCCAGTTCTCGAGCTCACCTTCCCGATACCCGTATAACACTTGAGTCATCAGAATAGGGAACCGGGACATTCCGCTCTCGGCCATTTCCAGGGAAACCCGGAGATCTCCCATAGCCAGAGGTCCGCGATCGCTGGCAGCCTTCGATTCAACCGGTAGGAGGCCACCCTTATCTCTGGCGATTTCTCCACGCTGAGCAGCCTCTTCCTCGCGTTGGAGCTGCCTTTTGTATTTGTTTGTTTGGATCCAGGTCGTTCCAACGCCAAAGCCTGCGCTGCCGGATTCACCTGGGCCGTTGCTCCGTGTACGGCTGAACACCTGCGTTAAGATCTCTTTGATGAAAGTCTCAACAGCCACCGACATAAACTGTGGTGCTTCTGTTGTATGTCCGTTGACTAGTCCGGCCTCGTAGCAAAAAGGTAGCATCCGGCCCGTGATCACACCAACATCGGGGAACTCGCCGGACTCGATAGCTAGGGGTTGTGCGAATCGCTTCCGAATTTCCAAGTCAAAATCTGAAGAGGTTTGTTAGAAGTTCGTCTAGCCGGTTATATACTACGGAACTTACTCATATTATTAATTCCTGTTGTAGCGCTGGGTGTTGCATCCGAGACCAAGGAAGGTTTGCGTTGGGTCTCTGCAAATACGTTTGATATACTTTCATGTGGATTCCACTGGATTCAAGATTAGTACTGGATAATAACAACAGCAGAGAAACACGAACATCATTGTGGGCTAAATCCTTAATACGTCGACGATCTCGCGCTGGTAGCTGCATGACGTCTCCCTTTAATCTTCGTTCGGCAGCATCACCTGATACTGGCTTACTTCCCGTACTGGTCGCGGGCTTGTCGTTCGCGCTGACCCAGGGCGCCAGGCCCTGGTCGGGCATCTCGCGGGTGACATTTCCGTAGATGGCAGCGATGAGGTTGTTATGGAGGTGTTCCTTGTCTCCGGGACCAGCAAGTATTGGATCGATCCGCTCCGAGTACTCTGTTTGGTTCAATCGCCCTATCAGAAGGTTAGTATGCGCATTCAGATATGCCGTGCGTGCGCTGCATACCGATGAGGAACTCCGTGGTCGACTCTTTATAGACCACCCATTGTTCCGGGCCGATGGCCGCCTTGAGGGCGGTATAGAGCGGTTCGAGGTCAATTCGGGCAGGGATGATCTGGCTCGACTTGGCAACCTTTGGAATACCAGGAATAGAGCCTGCGAGTGTCTTTTGTGATAGGATAGGGGTTGTGAGGCTGACAGATGGGCGGCTTAGAGCCGCGGGGTCGATGTCAGGCATCTTGGAACGGGGGGAATCAGCGACAACGTCGCGTGCGGCAGTGTAGCGCGGCGCGACGCCGAGAAAAGACGCATGAGTTAGTGGAAATGAGTCGTATCAATGTTGCGATCACGATTCTGGAGTCAGCCTGATAAAGTAGGCATTATGAGGCTGATTAGTTGATGACGGGCTGTTCAGTGGTTGAAGTTATGGTAGAGTCGACAGTTGAAGTCGTCCAAATTTTGCCGCGAAAGACTGACGGACACTGAGAACTGCGCACGGTCGAGGTAGCCTGTACTTTACTACCCACACAAATTTAGTTGCAAGATTAAGTATCCACTACTTTCCGAATTCGGCACCACTCCATCCCACTCCCGTACCAACTCCCGCTTGGCGCGTCCGGTCTGGTCTGGCGCGTCACTACAAAGACGTCTTGACATCACAAACGCCTACAACCTGACCTCAAAGGTTTCACTCTGGGGGATTTCTTCGAGGTGGGCTCTAAACTCGAATAATCCACCAACCGCCGAGTAACGATAATATTTTCGCGCCTTGCAACGAGTTCATCGCTCGCGACAATGCCAATATGGCTCCTGATCGCATCACCAACGCTATCGACAGCTTAATCGCCCACCTCGTCCCAAGCGATCCCAACGATACCGAAGAAGCCGCACAAGACCGGCATGACACCTGCTTCGAGCTTGTCAAGTCGATACTAGAGAGGTCTGTCGCTAGCCTATTGCTCTTTGACCCCATCCAAGCACTTGTTAACCAACCAAGCCATAGCCCTCCATCCCCCGCCATTTCCTCCGATGTCAATCATGCCAACGACCTAATAAAGCGGAAGCTTATTCAGACCAATCCAAACCAAGCCCTCCGATTCTCGAACCTCTACTCAAGACTCTTATCTCTACCTGTCCTCGAACACAAATGGGCAATTCTCTACCTTCTCTACCAACTTGCCGATTCTCCGGACCCAAGCGAGCCCCTCCCTCTGAGCCCCATCAAGCCATCGGCACCCAACTACCGAGATGCAATCAAACGCCACGGCCGAGAACGATCTTTGAAAGCAAATAAATTTGAAGAAGAGCAGTTTAAGGACGCATTCCAACCTGAGGGTTTGAAGAGCCTCCCACCAAAACCCAAGGAGGGAAAACAGACTATAGAAGATGGGGACTCACGTACCGAAACCCCGAAGAGAGATGTCTCTTTGCAATCAACCCTCTTGGCGAACAACTATTCGGAAATAGATCCTCCAGAATCAGTCATTCTACGGGATCTACCATTCACACTCCAGGGCCTTTCTTCCACTACACTACCATTCGCAAAGCAATATACCTTGAAACTTCCACCTACTCTGCCCCTGCCTCTCGTTTCCCTACTTCATACCTTAGCCGAGCCCTCATTGTTATATCGTGGTCTGGACGAATTCTGCAAAACTCCCGGCAAAAGTCTTCTCGCGCAGAGCTTGCGTGCAGCAATTAGTGGGGAGTTGCGATCATACCTGAGCTTGATTGCCACGCTAGAAGGCCAAATACGGAGAGCATTGGCATCTCTCGACAAAAATGCACCACGTGCTGGTATAGGGAAAGCAGGCGTGACTTTAAAAAGATGCGTTGTATGGACACGAGAGGCAACGATGGGCTTGCGGCTGATGAGCCTCATTGCTGAAGAATCGGAAACGAAGAAGGGCGGCCAGTTAATATCCTTGATACACAGCTTTTCCTCATCCCATGGAGATCCTGTAGTTGCAGCATTCGCTGAGAGGCTTCTGGGCAGTTTCACAAGGCCATTTTACGACATTCTTCGACATTGGATCTATGACGGCGAGCTCTCGGATCCATACCAGGAGTTCTTCGTAAGAGAAAAGGCCCCCAACGATGACCCTTCTAAGAGCAAAGGAGCTGCGAATGTTTGGGAGGACAAGTTCGAGACCGCCAAAGATATGATACCCAGTATCATAACCCAAGACTTTGCCCAGAAGGTTTTCCTAATCGGAAAGTCGTTGAACTTTACCCGCCACAGCTGCGGTGATTCGCTTTGGGTAGAAAACTACTCCAAGGCGGCATCCAAGGAGCTAAGGTATGGCGATACGGCCACCTTGGAAACTTGGATCGACGAGGCCTACAAGACTACCATGAAGCGCCTCATGGACCTCATGACCACCAAGTTTCACTTATTTGACCATCTTCAGGCGTTAAAGAGCTATATTCTCCTTGGTCAAGGTGACTTCATTGCTCTGTTGATGGAGTCACTGGCCGCAAACCTGGATCGTCCAGCAGGCGCACAGTACAGACATACCTTGACGGCACAACTGGAACATGCGATCCGAGGATCCAATGCCCAATACGACTCCTCCGAGGTACTCCGGCGTTTGGATGCTCGCATGCTACAACTGTCTCACGGAGACATTGGTTGGGACTGCTTCACGCTCGAATACAAGATCGATGCCCCAGTAGACGTTGTCGTCACTGAATGGGGAAACAGGCAGTATCTAAAGGTCTTTAACTTCCTCTGGCGTATCAAGCGTGTCGAGTTCGCTGTCATGACTACATGGCGGAAGTGTATGACGGGCTCCCGAGGTGTGCTGCAAAACGCCGACCCTGCCGTAACGCAGACGTGGAGATCTACCCGTGGCGTCCTCGCTGAGATGATTCACTTCGTCGGCCAGCTCCAATACTACATCTTGTTTGAGGTCATCGAGTCCTCCTGGGGCGAACTCCAGAACCGCATTCACAAGGAGGACTGCACGCTTGACGACCTTATCAAAGCCCACACGCGGTACCTCAATGACATCACACACAAAGGCCTCCTTGGCGCCAAGCAAGGCGACCGAACCTCATACATGATCCAGCTCAGCGAGATCCTCCGTTGCATGCTCAACTACCGCGACTCGGTCGATGGGCTGTACAGCTGGAGCGTGTCCGACTTTACACGACGCCAGGAGGCCGACGTCCGCAGCACCACCGCGAGCCACCATACTCATAACGACGACGCCGACGCTTCCTCCCTCCCTACGACCGACGCGGTGGCGTCCGAGTTCCCCGTGTTGCAGGAGCGTCTGCGCGCGCTCGGCTCCACGTTCCGCACGAGACTGCAGCTCCTGCTGGGTGACTTGGCCTACCAGCCTGACGTGGACATGCGTTTCCTGGGCGTGGCCATGAATTTCAACGACGTTTATCAACCCTCAAGGCGGAAGGCCAAGGCTCCGCAGTCAGGAAGTTCAGCGGGGACGACGAGTGCTTCCAAGGGATGAAGGAAAGGGAGGAGTGAAAGGGCTGAAGGGAGAACCGAGCGAGTGAGAGCGCTGGTCGCAAAGTAACTCATTGGAATGTCAAAATACAGGGACAAACAAAATTGTAAGATTCCTACTAGTACATCTCAGATCGAGACAGTGAAACCCCCCCATCTGGGTCAAAATGACGACACGGCTGCTTTGAATGAGTTGATTTGGGGGTTCTGTTTTTGAGATGTGTCCAACCACTCCCAGTGTGTCATAAACATGCGAGCCCACACGTCCCGAGTGGAAACAATACGGCTGTCTCGGTATTAATTCTTGCCCAATTTATGCCGCCGAAACGTACTGTGATTGCAAACAACACAAACTGGGCGAGATGAGGTGGATCAAAGACGCTCTGCTCATCCGGGGAGTTTCACCCGGTAGGCGCAGCGGATACGCGAGCCGGTTGAGGCTTGCATTAAAGGATTTACACACACGGTCTGCTCTCTTGGCATATCGAAGGGTGTGTAGCATTTGAGAACCATGAGACAGGGTCTTAGATGTTGATGTCATGTCGTGGGGATGTTTTTGTTTCTGTGGGGGAGGAATGCCCAAGTTTCCGATCGAACATACACCCTTGGCAGGGTGGGAAGAGAAAACCCGAAGACAAACGACGTGGGCACAAAGGCGTGGGGCGGTCCTCCGAGTTCTTGGCGGGATGTGGACGCGTGGCATCAATAGTGTTTTGCTCGGTTTTATTGTGGCATTGCGGCTACAAACACGACGGGAGTGTGGGTTGATTTGTTTGCTGGTTGAGAGTTGGGTGACTATGCTGCGAGTTGTTGTGGTGTTGTATCGGTTGGATGATGAATGACTGACAACGTCTACTCCTGGCCGTCGGTCAGGAGAATAAAGTCTCATGGGGATAATTCCCCATCTAATTAAAACATGTTTGGATTATTATCTTGGTCGGAAATGAAATTCCAGGACTTCTTTCTCCGGAATAGCTTTCGATTTGTTCGGTAGCCGTCCTTCACCGCTGCTCCAGCGGACTGTAGTACGAAGTCAAACTTGCAAACGACAACACCACCACGCATCCAAATATTGAGGACGTGGCAGCGGCATCGGAGGCAACGTCCCTTTTACCCTGGGCACTCGGCGCTGTCAGAAGCCTTATTTGTCCAACGAATGTACGTACTGTTGTTCTCAGTAAGAGTATCAACGCTGTATTCTGTACGGGTGCCCAAAGATGCACGACATAGGCACGGTTTCGGTGAGACTGCTTTGGACTGGGCTGGTTTGGTCCCCTCAACCGGTCAACGTCTAAAAGGTGCGCTGTACCAGATAAGCAAATAATATGGATGTGGTCGCATAAAGACAACCAGGCATGATGTATGACATGTCGCCTGCTTTCTTGTCAATTCCCTGGCTATCTTACCACGTCAATGTCTTCTTCTTCTTCTTCTTTTTCTTCTCCATATTCGGGTTCGGATTACTGAGATTACGACTTGACGAGTATTCAAGGGGTGCTCGTGCCTCACCTCGCTCTGCCCTTTTTTCCGCTTGTTTCGGCCCGGTTCAGGAAACAATAATATGGATGGATGGAGGTTTTAACTTACATTGCAATAATTGCGCCTCGTTTTATCTTTGGTACCCGCGCGACAGCTTACCTCGTCCAGTCATCTCTGCCAGGTGCACCCTAGTTCAGCTGTACTAGGCTAGCCAAACGTTATAGTATAATTTGTACTATAAGACCATATTATAAACGATGACATCTACCTTGATTAGCTCAAATATTGAATGACGAATGACTCGTCAGGCCGTGCCCGTTTTACTCTTAAGAGTGTATTCCCTTCCCCCGCGTGTCCCAGCACACCGTCCACTCACAATGCCAAATGCTTAACTATTATTGACCATGACGCCCAGTCTTCTCTTACCTCAGCTTGCTAAATAAGTAGGGCATTTTGAGACGTCCAGGGGTGTGCGGTCACTTTCTGGACTTGCTTACTTGTCCCCATTCAGGAACGCGGACGCAGCGTCCAATCCATCCAATTACCTGTAAAGGAAAGGAAAAAAAGGAAGAATTTCCTCCCCACACAATCATCCTCCAAGTCCCACTCGTAACTCCCCGGTGATACGCCTCAGCAGGGACCGCCACACTAGAACATGGGAGGCAGAATAAATAACTAGCGCCTAGGCCAAGGTGTCAGAGGCAGGTCTATATACCTGTGCCTCATGTCTCCAATCTAGCACCGGGGAAGGGCGGGAAAGCAGGAGAGCGGGTAGAAGCATGAATTAGGAACGAGGATGTCAGAGCGAGAAATCATGAACAAGGGGATGAGAAGAGGCAAAGAAACGGTGAGACGGATTACCGTCCCCATGCTGACAATTTTCTTTTCCTCCTCATCTAAGGGCGACGCTTGTCACTGGAAAGCCAGAAGAGACGAATGGCGAAAGGGGGTAGTGAAGGACTGCATATGCAGAATGACTCCAAGCTGACTGAGCTGAAGCCGGGGCTGGAAGTGATAGATGCTTGGATTGGTAGACAAAGCCAATGTCGCAACCACTCCAGGCAAAGATCCAAGGTCCAGAAGGCAATAGTGTTTGACCGAGCCAGGCCGATTCGATTCACAAGCCAACAGGAAGAGAAGCTAGCCGCCCGACTTATTACGGGTTGTATCCCATTTGTGGCCAGTCCGATTGTCACAACAATTTGTGATGCGAGCCTTCATCGTGCCTGATATGAAATGCGGGATGATTTGTAACGCCCCGGGTGTCGTCTCGTCGAAAGTACAGTTGTGCATTTGATGCCGCTTTGTTCCATCCACTTTAACATGCCAGTTGCCCGGCTTCCGGCGGGTAATGACATATTTCCGGTCCCTTTCCACGTTGAGGTGTCCATATCGCTGTACGATATAAACTGTACTTCGTGCTGCCCTGTCTGCTTCGCTTCAGGTTGCGGCTGACCGATTAGTGCTAGGTTTGTTGGAAAATAGTGGCCCTTTCAAAAAAAAAAAAAAAAAAAAAAAAAAACTCATTATCCGGCCCTTCTTGCTGCCTTTTCGGTGACCATTTTAAAGACGTCTTCGGAAACGTGGGTGGATGTCCGTTGGGAGAGTCCAGGGTGGGCATCATCCCGCCCCAGGACCCCGGCATAATTTTGCGACCCCGGCCTCATCTCGCCTTTCTGGAAGCACATCCTTGGGAAACGGACGGCTACACCGAGTCAAGCTCCGCCTGGTACTTTGGTTTGTCGTACTTTGTAGCCCGTGGGATCGAGCTCCGGATTCCCTAGGCTCCGGCATTAATTTTCCTTCTCTGGCGGCTTTGGCGCTGTGACCGCCATCTCCTATATTCGCCTTACTACATAGTTGCCATCGCTTGATTTGGTAAGAATACCCGCTTTGTTGTGTTAAGTGGTACGCCTTTGACCATCATGCTTGGTGAGCTTCTATTTACAGCAAACCGTTGAGACGTTGTATTGATATCAGCAAAAGACAACATATCGATGAAGTTTGTTTTCTCCCCCCTGGAGTCAGGATTTGCGACCAGCATATATCTCCGTAACGGACCTGCAGCCTGCCTTAACTGCAACGCTACGTAGCCAACGGGTTTCTCGTTGTGGCGCCTCAACAATGCTTGAGCTTAATGAAGGACTTGGAAACGACCACTGCTTAGCCTCCCTGAACCATAGTTCAATCAGTCTTGATGCATGCCTCCTAATGTTGAGAAAAGAAAAACAGCCCCCTTTCCCCCTTCCCCCCTCCCCCAATGGATGAAAGAAGCAGGTGCTGTAGTGGACGAAACAATGTGGGAGCAGAAATGCCGTAACAGGAGCACAAAAAGATAAGAGCCCAATGGCAATATCGGCTGCAAGGTTGGAGAATGAGAGGGAGGGGTGTGGACTCTGACTGGAAAAATCAGGCCATCCCAAGGATTACTGATAGCAGGCGACTGCCGAAGCATAACTTGCTTCCTTTATCTCGCCTTGGGCCAGGCTAATTCGCGTCGTGGAACCGGGTCTTTGGAAGGGGCCGGCCAACTTTTTTTTCTTCTCTGCAGAGTAGAGGTGCTATTGGCTCGGTGGAGGTGTGGATTGAATGAATCATGGGTTCGATGGCCGATGGGACGGCCCTGATCGAGGTGTTCCAGAAGGAAACTCGCCATCCTTCCCAGCAACCCCATGCTTGATTTTCACAGAATGCCAGGGCTCCCCTCCTGGTCTCCCCTTATCCCGGACTTCCCCCACGCAGTCGGTTCTTTTTCTGGCGTGCTCGTGCCTGTTTCCTCTTTTTGCTAGCTGAGCTTTGCTTCCTAGCTACGTTACCCTTCTGTCACATTCAAGTCCGGAGTAAGGGACCTAAAAGAGATTGCCCTCGCATCTGTAGGTTCTCTAGGCCTGTGACGGTGCTTAGGTGTGCATATCACAGTATGTACAGTGATTGTGACGGCCTTACCGAGTTATTAATGAATCTGCCTAATAGATGTGTCCCCTGTTCTCGTGTTTGCGACTGCTCATTGCCATCAGCCTGGGCTCGTCCCGTTTGGCATTTGCTCGCTCTCGTCCATGTCTTTTTTGTTGCCTCCCCTTGAGCCAGGAGAGTAGCCTGCTACTACTACGGCCACCCCTCCCTTTGAACCCCAAGCAAATTTGGCTTGGCTGTCTCTCCCCCGGACTGCCACATTTCATGTTTCCCAGCCAAGGGCAGGTTGGGCCGAGCTAACTCCACGCCCCCCATTTCCTTGCCTCTGCCACAACGTGTCAGAACCCGAAGCTTCCTTCGGAATCTAAGCTGAGAAGCCTTGTCCCGTCTCGCTGGAAGTATCAGCCCGATGTTTCGTATGCAGCCACCCGGCTGCCACGTCCTTTCCAATAACATGTCCCTTCCCCATGGCTTCATTGAATCGTAATATCAAGGAACGGGGATCATTGGCTTGGTCGCTGATCGAGGCTAATTAGCGTCGGTACCCCAGAGAGCACTTGTGCTGTACGTACATAGCAGACTTGGAACAAACTTGTCTTAGCTGGAGCCACCGTCTCGTCCACACAATGCAGCCCTAAGTCAGGGACTGACGGGTATCCTGCTCCAGGTGCACCAGCGCACCACACCGCACCCCCAATCTGCGAAATGCAATGCGTCCCTACTCTGTACTGGGCCCTGAACCCAATATAGTCCAACGGAGAGGATGGTGGCTTGGTATGGGACAGAGAGAAGATGAGTTTCGGAATACGTAACTGGTTGAAAGCCGAGTACCTCCGTCGTCGGTAGCTTTGCAAGGGGCCGGGGTGTGTCTCCCGTTCCGTTCCCCAGGTTTTCTTTGCTCCCATGCCCTTGCGTGTCTTGGGTCTTGAACCTTGTAACCTGTGTCCTGCCCCGTCGTCTCCCACCCCGGCGTTGGCCTTGCCATGGTTTTGGTTGGGTTGGGTTGTCTTTGCCGCCATTGACTTCGTTTGCCCCGGCCGGATGTGACTGATTCTGGCTGAGACTGCCACTTTCCTCTTTCCTTCTTTCTGCCTTTGAATAAATAAGCTGCTCCTTCCTCCCTCCTTCCCCTTCCCTTTCCCCCGGTCTTTCCGTACCTTCCTTCAAAATTTCACCACTCTCTGTTGTGCCGTATTCCACCTGTCGAGGATTTCATCTCTTTCTTCTTACACTTAATCCGAACTTCTGCTCCCGACTCTCGCTCTCAGCTATTCTATACCTCATTAGCACTCGTTCTCTTGAACACATCTTGGAATCCATCCACGAAAATCATTTGGCCTTTGTTCTCTTCCCCACCTGCAGGGTCTGAACAGCAACTGCCGTCCCCAACGCTTCATCAGCGCCTCCACCAGCTAGCCTAAGCTATTATCCACAGTTTACGCAAGCCTAGATTTTTACGTATGTATAAAATAACCTCCCTACGGTTTATCATGCCTTCTCACAATCACCAAGCATCAGTTTCCCGTCATTCATCTCATTCACAATGCCCGGTCCTCTCGCAACTTCGCCCTTGGCTATCCCACCATCTCCCAGAAACATGAGACTGGTCACGCCGCAAGATCTACACACCAGCATCAATGCAACACTTACATCTAAGGGTAAACGCCCCTCGACTCCCGTACATCACATCCAGGAAGACGACTATGCTGTCCCTGCACCACCGCCTCCCAGTCCTGTCAGCTTTCGGCCGGAACATTGGCCCACGTCGAGTCGCCGTTGAGTGACAGGTCTTCGGAATAAGGTGTCACACAGCGCCGACCTTTGCCCCGCCTCCGCATTACATGCAACGGGATAGAGGTTAAGGCCCAGTCGAGAAATGATTTTCTTTATTGCTTTTCTTGTACAGTTGGCGTTGGAATGAGGGATTCATTTGAACTGGTCTGGAGTCTAAGGCATCTAATGGAGGGGATGGCAGGGTCTCAGTAGAGCAAAGGCTGTATCAATGGGAATAAAGCTGCAATTTGCAAAGGGCGCATGGTACAGGGGGATACAGAAAATAGTCTGGCTCTTTGCTTGCTTGTTTGTTTGTTTCTTTCACTTCTGAACGATATAGCATTGGGGCTATTCGTTGCGATCAGTGTACGCCTAGACAGTTAGTGAATCATACCTTTCTTGTTAGATTATGTCGTACAATAGTTCTGTGGAAGATGGCCAGGCAGAAAGGTGCCTCCCAGCCCAAACCTTTGCGCTTTCTAAGGCAAACCTTGTGATATTTGGATACCCGAGGTAATTCTTCTTGTGCCGAGTGGTTATCTGCCTGTGGCCAACCTTCGTCAAGCCCTGTTCGAAGCACCTGGCTGTTGCATTGGCTTGTGGTGTGTGGAACCTAACTCCGATCAATCCATGCCTCAATTATGGCACGGACTTGCAACGCCGACATCTTGGGATACAGGATACGGGATAAACAACCCATGGTTAAAGGAACAGTGACAAGTCTAGCTTGAAGAGGAATCTTTCCTGCAGTTGACGTCGTTTGAGAATGGAATTCGCACGAGAAACGAGTTAAAGGCTGGTCAGAAGAGCCGAGGTACGACATGATTGCAAAGGCTTGAGCATCACTTAGGTCAGATAATAAGGTGATGTTTCGCCGAATATGATGACAGGCAGGCATGGACCAGAAGTTCAAATGTTCTTCCGTGATCGGGGCTTATTCAAAGCCGCGGGATGGATAAGAGTCACAATGGACTGATATGATACCAAGATGAGAGCTTGCATGTGCTGTTATCCGTCTAATTAACCACATGCTTCACTGACGAACACTCACCCGAGCCCGAATAAGAGACTCACCGACGGAAGTAGCCACCCGATAAGTGCATGCTAAAGACCACATAGACGAATAAATCGACGTTCGGAGTCTTTTGCACTTATCGGGGTAGGTCCGGCCCGCATTTGTATCGTTATCCCAATGTTCGTGCACTTTACGCGTAACGGACACACGCTGGAACGCGCATGGAACGCGTTTGCTTGTCCCACTAAACTTCACGTTTCCCCCGGCGACCAACATACCGACTCGTAATTATACCCTGCACGTAGTTTCCGCCCACTTTCGACAACTTCTTACTCCATCCCACCTTCCTTCAGCTCGTGTAATCGCTCGCTCTTTCTCTGCCTCCCCTTTAGCCTCAATTATCGCCTTCTGTATTGAGAAATAACAATCATCTGCTTCTCTTTTCTCTCTTGCGGCAACTCCAAACGGCCTACCTCGAGTCTGTTTACCCAGTAATCCCGGGTGAAATTTTAAGATGCCTCGACCGGCCAGGCGCAATCAAGCTCCCACAGCCACAACAGGCCAGCGCATCAACAGCTTCGCCCGAGTCTCCAAGGGCCAGGCCTTCTCTGACGTTGCCGTCAAAAAGATTGCCCTCGAGCCTGCACCAGTCACAACTTCAATCACAACAAGGAAGCGAAAGGCGGCTACAATTGACGAGGAAGCTCGCCCACGAGTCGGACTACGAACCATTTCATTCCCCCCCAGCAGCGACGATGAGGCTATTCCTGCCAAGCGCGCTCGTCACCAAAAGCCCGAGACTTTAACACCTCATACCGTGAAAGCTATCGTGAAGGGCAAGCGAGTAGCAAGGGCTACACCTTCAAGAGCCGAGGCTGCCCATAAGCCGAGCGAGTCTACCATCATTACGCGGACGAGACGGCAGGGAAAGACTGTTCAGACCAAGCTTGATGGTGTTTTCAGGAGGGGGAATAAGTCGCACGATGACAAGGACAATGCTCTTCCTCCTCATCTAGTTGACCTCATCAACCTGCACAGGGCCTTCCTCAAGACTATCATGATTCACTTCGCACACAATGGCACCACAACACCCATCGACATTCGTGCCATCGCGCCTCACATTTCGCGATCCTGGGGAAAGCGACAAGTTACCATTGAAGACATTCGTCGATGCATCGCCATCCAGACGTCCGCCAAATACAAGACCATCTCTCCCTTCATCGTTTCTGACTATGGGCGTGGAAAAGTTTGTATCGAACTGGCTCCCCGCGAAGATGCTACTCCTATCAATGAAGAGCATCTCTACAAGCAATTTGAACAGAACCTGCAGGCGCTCTGTGTGGAAAAGGCTACGGACGACATGGCTGACGTTGATATCTCCCTTGGCAGCCTTTCGCTCAGCGATCTTCCTCAGGCCGCAATCACAGACATGAGCATCGGCAAGTCGCTGAATCCTGTGTTAAGCAAGGGGCAGCGAGCACTTGCAGAGCTTAAGAGCGAAATTGCGACTAAGCAACAAGAGAAGGAAGTAAAGCGGAATGCTGCTTCTAATAACCCCCTTCTAAACCCTGATGGGACTAAAATGAGCCTTCTCGACCGTCTTCGGATGAAGCAACTCGCCAAGGCCAACGGGCCACTGCCACCATCTGGCCCCGAACTTCAGCGTCGTGCAGCCCTCAATCGAGTTGCAGATGTATCTGCTACCATATCTATGCTCTGCCTCTCGAATCCCATGTCTCTACCACGCCAGGCCTTTACCATGGCCACTATTCTTGAGAAACTCAAGGATTCGCTGCGAACGCCAATATCGAGGGAGGAGGGCGCTGCCTGTATTCGACTCATTGCGAGCGAAGTGACACCTGAGTGGATACGTATCGTTACTATCGGCGGGAGGGAAAACGTGGTTGTGCAACGACACTCTCAGCCCGTGGATCGGGTTATTCAAGAGCGTGTTCAGAAGTTGTTGGGTTGAAAGAATGATAATGAAATGTGAGGAGAATGCTGTTCGAATCTAAGGATACCCATGACTCATGGTAGAAGGACTTTATTTATATTCTGGAGGAGTTCGACACTGCGGCATTATTGATCATTGTATTACTGCATAGCATTGCATTGCGTTCAGTTGCATTTGCAGGATATCAGGCAAGGCGTCAGGGTGTGTTATAAATCCCATAAATCATAAAACGCGGCAATAATTGTTGTCTTGAATAGAATCACAATCAAACTGATGATTCAATTGTGTCTTCTCCTACTCGCGTGCCCCTATATCGGCTCTAGGGATCTTGATCTTGCATTGGGTATGGGGTCCGCTGATATTGAAACAATCCGAGAAATTGGC
Source organism: Mariannaea elegans (assembly GCA_930272665.1). Classification (NCBI taxonomy): domain Eukaryota; kingdom Fungi; phylum Ascomycota; class Sordariomycetes; order Hypocreales; family Nectriaceae; genus Mariannaea; species Mariannaea elegans. The sequence continues at coordinate 89,926 of CAKNEU010000056.1, forward strand.
CCAGAAGTGTGTCCGCCTAAACTATACCACATGCAATTGATGGGCATAGTCGGCGCCACGAGTCGCCCGGAAAGCGAGTTGTTTTTTGACTGCAGGGTTCCGCCCTGATACCTCGACTTTCCGCTATTACCCCCAGCATCCGCCCAAAGCTGAGTCGGGGCAGATGCCAATAGCTCGAGAGATGAATATCGTCAGCCGAAGTAAGTCAATCTAGGATGGTAGATTCGATGATGCCGTAGATCGGGGACAAAGAGAATTGTATGCCAGCGTGCGGAGGACGAAGTGAAGAAAGGTTGGGTTATAGGTGTTGGTTGGTGGGGTGAGAGTTGAGTTCCGTCCTCATATCCCCATTAATTCACGATATATCTTGTTGAGGGCGGGCACTTATACTTGTCGGTGGCATGCGAAAGGACTCTTCCATTAATTCTTGTGAATGAAGAAGGGTTGGTACGGAAAAGACTTGTTTCACATCGTGGAAAACCAACGTCATGAAGACGAGCAACGGCACCTCTCTGGAGGATATTATCTCTTCTCTAGACTCAAGCAGCATCACTACCGAGTTTACGTCAGATCGGATCTCACGAGTCGCAAACGACAACGGCATTCACCCACAACATCACATTTCTCGGGCCCGAATGTCCTTGAACCCCTTCCCTCCACGGCGCCGCCAAGACGAGAGTAACATACTGAGAGGCTCGAGATGACATTTATGATTGGGTATCGTAGGCTCGCAACACGACCACTGTGGCTGTGCTGTCGTTCATGGATCTCATTTCACCTATTTCGAGTACGTCGATACCGACGATAACTCCTAAAGTGGCCAAGTCGTGTAATACAACGGGAAACACCATTAGCGTGAGCAATACCATATACATGATTATCACAGCTATATCAGCGGTATTATGGGGACGTAAGTTAGGTTTCTAGGAGAAGGCCAATAAGCGCTGCCTTCTGTTGCCTGAGTGTTCTTTGAATGAACATAAGTCCTGGTTTGTTCTGAGGAATTGCCGGAAAGCCGCGGCGAGCTCTAAGGTTGGCGTCTCTCTCAACCAAGAAGCTTATCTATGTGAATTTAGCATTGGAATCGGCAAAACCTCTGCTAGGCCCTGACGGTGCCAAATAAGTAGCTCTGTCCGCTGCGATAGTGTTCTTCCTACTCAGCATTACAGCCGTATTAGGTCCTAGTCGTCTCCTTTATTGCTTTCAAGCCGCCTCTGCATTCGGAAGCATGACTCCCAGCTTAATTGCATTAGCGTGCGTCAAGTACGTGGTGGTTGATTCAGATATTTTTATTCTTTCGTTTCTCACTGCACCTCGCTGTCTGAACAGTTTCCAGGGAGACATCGTGATTGTGGATATTGAATCAGCCCTTCGGCATCCCAAAGTACTCTGACGTAATTTGGATTGTTTACAGGCTTGGCACTGTCTAACCAATCTGAGTCTGACTCCGGAACCAGTGTGAGATGAGCCGCGAAGGTCTCACAACTTAACCCATCGCATTCAGAGACAAAGTGAGAACCACTAATATGAAAGCAGCGACATACCGCCCAACCGAGCGGGGCACAGCCATGGGTTGATTCCTGACGGGAACGCTTGTCGGGGCTGCATTTGGACCGTTCCTCGGAGGTATTATTGTGACTTACACGTCGTTGAGAACAATCCTGTGGCTCCAGACTGGACTGGTATGTGTAGGGGTTCGAGGAGTGTTCTTTGTGGTAATTGAGACAACCCACCATAAGAAGATCTCTGATCTTGAAGTATATTCTCGATAGGACAAAACAAAGGAGATTCTGAATATGATTAGCCCGATGCGAATGCTTCCGCTGTTCCGATACTGGAATGTAGCGCTAGTTGCCGATATGATACGTTCTCAACCCTCGATTTCATCTTGAGACACCGCTGCTTTTGGGTCTCTTCTACCTCGCACCCGGTTCTCGGATTCCTGCTAGAGACGTTTGCAGGTGGCCGTTAAGCTGACTACACGGTTAAGCAATGGGTCAAGAAACGGGGTGGAGTCCGGATCCCTGAGGATGGGCTGCGGTCATGTATTCCGTTTATGGGAGTGAATGATTATTCGAACACCTCGTTTTACGAGTGGGCATCTGACCAAGAAGTTAGCGGGATTCTAGCGTCGGTCATCGCTATGTATGCGCAGGGCGTTGCCCGGCGCTTTTATTTCTTGTCATAACAACGTATACTACATCGATGTGATGCCTAGCTAAGCGCAGAGGTGGCCGCGCCTAACTTCTTAATGCGGTATGTAATGAGTTGCATAGTTTCCGCGGTCGTGCTGCCGGCAGGGCGAGAAATCGGAATGGGATAGTTCTCCACTGTCACAGCCGCGTATATGATTGCGTCCGCGCGGGTGCCATGGCTAGAGTCCAATGGGGGAAGTAGTTGGCGAGAAAGCATAACGGCAAAAATAGAAGCAGAAAGGAACCTGAAGCGGGCGGGGCGTGATCACGGTGACCAAGACTGCAAAGGCCGATCTAGAGCCGGGAGATAGCACGGAGAAGGAGAAGGGATATGAATCAGGCTTCGAAAAGCATACCAATTAGACATTGACAGAGAGCGAGACGGCTTGAAAACATCAAGGGTTCCGATGGCTCGATTGGTGACACCAAGGAAGCCAGAGATTACGTCACGGCGACGGCCTGGCGTCACAAAAGGCAAACAAACAGGACGCGGGCCCAGCAAGGCGGACCGCGTTGGAATGAGATTTCTTGTCTGTTTCGAACTTGAAGTGCAAGAATTTGGAGTTGATGGGTTTCTGTTTGAATCCTGTACATACCGAAGAGCTAGATATTACGTACCTTAGGAGTCCTAGCATTAAACGAACGCCCAATTTAGGTTAGAAGCTAACCGATCGGTAAGAATACGTAGATCCAAAGATCCCAGCAGCTAAAATCTTTCAAAAGAACTAAAGCCGAAACTTCGAGAGTGAGAGTCGTGTGAGTGAAACCATTATTCACGCATGACCTGCAAGCCTTAGATCTGACATCAGATGGTAACTCTCTCCGGCTTCTAAGCCTCATAGCTAGCAAGGTTGAAAGGCTGTGGCTAGCGCAAGTTGACACTCGCAGCAGTGCCAGTTTTCGCAGAAGGCGAAAATAGTGGGTGCCAGGTGGACGGGTCGGCGATGACGGCGAGTCGTTGCTAATTAAAGATTCCGCCAACTGTGGCAGGGCTCAGCTCGCCACCACCTCGACACCGTGGTGGTGGGTACGTTACGAAGAACGTAGACTACGCAGTAGGTATTTTGGTTAGACTATTTGTTGCCGTGAACCGGCCGAAGAAACATCGAGGCTGCTACTCTTCACCTTTGTTTAGAGTCAGTAACTAGTCGTAAACGACTTCGTACTCAAGCACAGGGGGGATGCGCTCAATGGGGTTAGATGGGGGGGAACCGGCCCGGGAATCTTGAGGGAATGAGATGAAGATTCCTGGGCAGGGGCACTTACAGTATGAAAAGGAAAGGTATGCAGGGTGCAAAGAATTGCATAGTGAATGGTGGAAACGGCTTGGCGTTGCCGCGAGACCCGCTTGATCAATATGACGCCGGAACCGTCCCTAACATGGAGATTAAGAATCCAGGTTGATGGCGCCGCGCCCGCACTTCGGTCTAGAGACGATCAGCCAGGAAATGAAGTCCCCCCTTCGGTAGGCCCATTACGGGAATCCAACCTGCTGTACAGATTACACTCTACAGGGTGCTGAGGGCCTGTCGAAAGGAAATGGAATGGATATGTCCTAGAAACGTGGCGGGAAGGACAAGCTTTTTTCTGACACCAAAAGGGATTGAGATCCACGCCGAATCATCAGCCAGGTCGATTAAGACATCGAGTAGGTGACACTTGTTACATGGCCGAGACACGGGACGGTGGATGCTGACAACACAGAAGGATCCCGAGAACCAAATAAGAGGTGTACAGGAAAAGAAGCTTTGCAGACATGTCTGGGGACAGATGGATCGTCAACTTCTTTTTATTTTTATTTTTTTATTTTTAAAAAAAAAATTAAAAACTTACGAAGGGTCCAGAGCAATTGAACGGCGGTCTAGTCCAGCAATATCATTCACTGACGCTGATGCTGATGCTGATGCTGATGCTGATGCTGATGCTGGTTCATCTAGTATTTCCAACCGTTGCGAGTTTCTCGACAGCACAAATTGATGAGTTTGCAGCGTACAGAGTAAGCAACCAGCCTGGCGATTTCATGGACCCCTGCCGCATTCGACACGCCCCTCCCCCCTGTCTAGTTCGTGTCAGCAAGAGAGCGCCAATCTCGTCGAACTGGGTCTTCGTTTTGCTGTTGATGATGATGAGCGACGTGACGTTTATTGATGTCAAGCTCATGGGTCTTGGCTTCCGTGATGCTTCTTTCTTTGTCGAGTAAGACAGAGTCATTTGTCAAGAGGTGCCACACGCGGCCATTCATTTGAGTAGCGAGAAATGCGGTCTTGCAGGAATACGAACCGTTGAGCGTATTGCCTCAGAGGGCCGAAACCTGGCCTGATCAGGGTTGGGGTTGGAGCTCGTGTTAGGAAGATGAGAGAATGTGGGGCACGGAGGAGACAGAAAAAGAGATAATTGATATGGGTGAAGTCGCTGGAGAGATCATTTGTGCTGGTAGTTGGATTAGAGCCAACGGTTGGCACTAGATAGGAAGAGTAATGGACTTTGTGTCTCACGGATTTCGATTTCAAAAAGGGCAAGGGGCAGCATCCGGCGAGGAAATTGCACCAGACGCGAGATTACTTCTTTCAGCGGCTCTATTGGGGAAGGTTCAACAAACTGTAACGGGAACAGCGACAGAGCATATCACTAGGGGGCTAGTGCAAAGTGCATATTGTCGACCCCCCTCAAGGAAGTCCACAATGTGGACTTTTTTCAGGTACCTCGCAGGGCAAATAATACGTCGCTCAGAGGCCTGTATCTCGTTTAGCCCGCCAGTATCTCCTGTCAACTGCCTTCGATCCATATTCCAGAGATGCCGAACAACGAGAAGTATCGTGTATGATACGTGGACGCGTGGCGGGAAGGGTCCGCGCCAAGAGTCCCAGCATGTCCCGGCAGGTCCCAGGATGACCATCAAGCGGGAGATGCTGGGGATGGCACTTTTATGGGCCATCATCCAAAATGCATCTTGCTGATTGACTCTAGGCGACAGAGGCACCACACACTGGGCTGGCAGCTGGTTATGCAGTTCACCCCGTCCAATGTCATGTACTCCATAACCACAGACTCGAGAACATGGGAAAACCGTCCAAGAGAACGAGGGAAGGTAGGGTGGCGTCGAGAATTCATTCGTCCGTATGAGCAAGGTTGCATAACGCGCTATCGTCTTTGCATACTAGACCTTACAATCTGTACATATCCACGTCGTGTACAGAAGTATCAGAGATACGGAGTACGGTATTTACATTATCTCAGGCAACACACGAGACCCCACGACACCATGCTGCTCGCACTACAGGTCCAAGACTCAGGTCCCTCGCTGGCTTGATTCAACACGAGTGCTCCTAGCTGAACCCAGAGAATGATGGCTTCCCCAGGGGTTGCTCAAAGCTGACACCCTCGACTCCTAATTTGTATTATGCTTTGTGCCCCATGGCGCGTTGATCAGGACACGCAAGCTCAAAAAAAAAAAAAAAAAAAGAGCCTCCTCGAGCAACAAAGGGGACACTTGGAAAGGAACCCAAGGGAAATAGAGGGTCACACCCTGGCTCCGCAGACCCACCCGCCCCCGGCCAGGGCGCCTCTCAGCCAGGATATGGCTGGGATATGGCGCAATGACAAGGGCCACAAGGCTCGGCCAGCCCAGCAGCTGTGGACGGCTCTTGAGTACCCGACTGTCAGCAAGAATCCCTCTGAAAGGACGCCAAACAACTCAATGCAAGTTTCAAAACTATAGAAAGCCACCGAGCTTAACGGCTACAGCATGTCAGACCAGGAGGGCTTGGGGGTGTGCATGGCGGGTCTCGAAATTGAGCCCTTTTTAAAGGGTTTCTTTTTCCCTTCCCGTATGTGTCTCCCCGGCCCCCGAGAGCCTAAGTCCAATGATGCTGGCGAATCCCAGCAATCCCAAGCAACCAGATTCGCCATGGCCCGCTGGCCGCCAACGGGTCCTTCATCCTCGTAACGTACAGGTCATTACGAGGAACGCCCCGTGGAGCTGTCATGATTGGTAGCAGGGTGTCTCCAGCGGCGCCGCCGCCCCATCGGCCGCCTATTCGCCGCCTCCTAGGAAGAAGGAAGCTAAGTACCAAATGCTAAGGATGAAAAGTACCTCTGCAGAGACGGAGGGTCAATTGTAAGGGGGTGGGGGTGGTGCCCAGCCTCCACTTAATTCTATCTCTCTTTCTCTCTAAAAGGAGTAATACTCACGTATGTGTATGGGCACTCGACGTTCATACCATCCTGTGAGTACTCTACAATACAAAAATAGGAACATACGCGTGTAGCTATGGGTGTACTTGAGACGAGGCGAGACGCATGGTCATTCTTTCCCACAACGATATCGTCTCTGAATCGACGTCTGTCACATCTGTTGACTCGCAACTTACATCAGATAGCTTGCCATCGATAGACGCCGGGACATGGGCCATCCCACCTAAGAAAGTAGAGATCCCAAAATTAAACCCATTGGTGCACTGTAATAATGCACCAAAGTCCCAGCCCGTCGATAGCTCGGATGCTCTGGCATACTACGTTGCTGCTGATAGCCCACTAAAACCCAAGTAGCCCGCTGACGGCCAGCTCAGCCATTCCCATCACGGAGCGCCATTCCATAGTTATCCTACCGTTGCACTTCACCGCAGGCATCTCGGACGTGTTCAGCGCTCTCGCTCTATCAGTACGCATGGCACTTTGCAGCTTGGAGTTAGTCGCTGACAAAGAGACGCAATTGGGGGACGCTGGGATAGGCTCCTGCGTGCATCCGGCCAAGAGGGCTGAAAACGGACCATAGAAGAGTACAGTGCCACGACCTATGATTCTCACGGCCCCGCCGTCTACCTTACTGGCCCTGGATCGCGATGGAACCCCTACCCCTTCCGGCCTCTGCACAGTACGTACTCCCCTACAATACATACTCCCCCCGAAGTGCGGACCCCGTAGCGGGGCCCATCACCCCTATCGTCCACTGCGAGGCCCTGGTCCCAGGATACCAATCCCTTGTGCCGTGTCCCTATTCCCCTGCTCTCACCTCTCTTTTTTTCTCTCCCATCCCTCTCGGTCGCCCTCTTCTTTTCCTCCTTCCCCTCCTTTTTCACCCCCCGTCCACGCACCTTCGCTCTCCCGGTCTGTTCAACTTCCTCCGCGGCCGTCCCTTCTTCAAACACTGCGATATCGACCTGCATCGCGCTGCTTTTCCAGCTTCGCATTGCCCAGCGTTGCGTCGCGTCGCGTGATACTTCGCCAGCGTCCTCTACCTCCGTCTGATGACAAGGTAGTTGCGTCAACCTCGTTTCCGTCTCTTCGGTCACCTCCTCTTTCGTCGGTTCCCTTTTCAAGGTTATCTCGACGACTGCCAGTCGTTACTTTGATTTGCTTTGGGTCAAATCCTCTCTGTTCTACCGCGTTGACTTTATTCTTGATGACGGCCGGCTCCACAAACGACACTCACTCTGTCCTCACTGTCTAAGTAATCTTGCCGGGAGAAAATTCGACATAAATACGACTCGAAACTGCCACATCACCCACACAACGCGCAACAAGGTTATTGTACGATCCGTCTGGCCAAGTCTGTGAGCCCTTCGGCCTTTTCCCCTCCTACTATGCAGCGGCGCCATTCAGTCACCATGGCCGCCCGCTCCTCAAACTCGCGCGTTCCACTGGGCAGAAAGATTGACCCATTGCTCCCCTATTCGATCATATCTGAAAAAACGAAGAAGCCCCGACTTCGCATGCGATCTCTTTTTGGTCACTGCCACTACCGCAGGATTCTTACTTGGCTGCTCGCTGTCATATTTCTTATCACCCTCATCATCGTCAAGTCCAGGAACAATGGCGGTATTTCCCTGGGTTCCCAGGGTTCCAAGACTCAGGCACCCATTGCTACCGCTACCGTTGTGAATTCCAATGGCCAGACGGTTGTCATGCTCACTGGTGATATGGATGGTGATGGGAAGCTTGAGACCGTCCCCGAGGACGAGTACATCACCGATGATGAGAAGAAGGAAGCAGCTGAGCAGCTCCAGAAGATGCCGTGGCTTAAATTCCCTCAGTACGTATTCCCAAAGATCCTGACTCGATGGAAAGCAAACTAATCCCTACAGCCTCGATGGCTACTTCCATGGTCTCCGAACTATAGTCAACAAGGCCAACTTTCAATCTGAATACCCCAACAAGACCGAAAAGGCACCTCTTCCTTCCCCCGCTATGAGCGACAGCGTGCCTACTCCTCAGCGATATAGCCCGTATGACGCTTCAAACGACGTCGAAACTTGCTACCTGGATGCGAAGAAGACTATTCCCGCTCCCGATCTGTACGCGTACAACGGCATTCCTCAGCACATGCCTGACCCGGCGATTGGTTCCTATAAGCTCCTGGGCCTACGGGATGACATTTGCTTTGACCGATTTGGCCGATACGGCCCTTATGGTTTGGGTTACAGCAGAGCCCATGGCGGAATTGACACTGGCCTCGACACTGAAAGTGTTGGAAGCGAGGCTGTTTGGGCTGAGACTGGTAAGATCGACTACAGGGAGGTGAACTGGGCCGATGCCCAGGACGCTTGCTTCCGATCCAACAAACATCGCTTCAAGGAGCTTGACCCTGACAGCCAAGAACTACAACACACACCTGGCAAGCAGGGCCGCATCGCAGTCGTTATCCGCACCTATACTGGCTTCAAGTGGACCGAGCTTGCTGTTCTCAACTTCCGCGCTCTTATCAACGAGCTTTCGCTCCGCTCTGGTGGTGAGTATCATGTTCACTTCCTCATGCAGGTTCGCAACATCGACGAGCCCATCTGGTCCGATAAATGGACTGTGCAACGCATCATCAACGACAACGTCCCCGCTGAATTCCGTGGCCTGGTTTCCCTTTGGAGCGAACCCCAAATGAGACTCATGTATCCCGGCCGATTCCCCGAACCCATCGAGAATCCCAGTGGAGCCGATGTTCACGGTATCTACCGCAGCGCCCATTTCCCTCTCCAGGTCTTTGCTCTTCAGCATCCCGAGTACGAGCACTACTGGAACTGGGAGATGGACATGCGCTATCTCGGCAGCTATTACGAGTTCTTCGACCGCTTGAGCAAGTGGGCTGCCAAGCAGCCTCGGACTCTTCTCTGGGAGCGCAGCGCCCGCTATTACATCCCCCCCTATCACGGCTCCTTCGACAACTTCACCGACACCGTCCAGCGAGATACTATCGCCTCTGGTCGGGCCCCCGTTTTCGGTCCTCTCTCCTTTGATGGTAAGGAGCAGCTGCGACACGACGAGTGGAGTCAGTCCATGATGCCTCCCACCTGCAGTGATCCCTCAGATCGATCTAAGTGTGGTGTTGGTGAGGAAGCCGACATCATCACTCTCAACCCTCTATTCGATACCGAACAGTCCGGCTGGGTCTTTTCGGATGACGCTACTGGCTATAAGTCTCCTCCCCCTCGTCGCTGCGCTATTATCACGGCTTCGCGTCTGTCCCGTCGCCTCCTCATGGCTATGCACGAGGAAGTCTGGCGATATCACCATACTATGTTTTCTGAGATGTTCCCGCCCACAATAGCACTCCACCACGGAATGAAGGGCGTGTATGCCCCCCACCCTGTTTACCTGGATCGTGCCTGGTATCCCTTTAGCGAGATTGACAGTGCTTTCAACGCTGGCCGCGACCACTCAACATCGGGTCCTGGTAGCCCCTTCGATCAGCTCAACGAACACAACCACAAGGGTACTAGTTGGTACTTCAACAGCGAGTTTGCGGGTCTTTTGTGGCGCCGCTGGTTAGGCTACGCCCAAATGGACGGCCGTGGTAAGCACGGTGGCCGTGCCAACGAGGGAAGTGAGCGAGGCGGTAAGAGTGAGGAGATGGATCCTACGAGTAGCGGGCGACTTTGCATGCGTGGACTGCTGGTTCACCCCATCAAGTTCGAGCATCCTTCGGAGAAGCCTTAAACAATTCTTCTAATTGCCGTTATGAACAAGGCAAACCATCCCTCACCACACCAGCACATGACAGACACCACACGCACATATGCATCTCGCAGGGGGGGCATCTGTACAATTATACCCACGACCACCGAAGCACGCCGAAAATTCACATAACAATCATCATGAAGGAGTCCACACGCATCTGCATCCATCGAATTCATCCACTCGCCACCATCCAGCGGGCTCGTACCAAACCCTACCTAGACACCTTATTACTTTTTAACAATTTTTATTTTCCCATTCCAAGTTTGGGTACATTGGCCAGCGAGAATATGAGGTTGGGACAACTATCTTAATACAAATCCCCTTCGGCTGGTAAACGACAACGTTTCGCGTTTTATCATAAAACCTCGCTCTGTTCGTTCTCTATTTTTGCCAAACCAATTCATGTTGTCTTTTTTTTTTTTTTTATCTGTGTGGCATGTTGTTTCTGGGTACGAGGCATTCGGGACCAACAGCGGAAAGGTTCTCCGCCCATGCTACGGGGCGTTTGGGATGGGGGAAATTTTGGGAAGACAAATGTGAACACGGTGCGCTTGTATAGATTCGATCTAGTTTTAGAAGAGGTCGTAGTTAGGGGTGAATTGAAACAAGGTTCGAAACAATTCGATTGTTCTCACCCAATTGACACCATTTACCCATTCTCTCTACACATTGGCTTCAGTGGGGGGAGGGGGTTTTTTTTTGTTTGAATTTTTTTTTTTTTTTTTTCTCGTCATGAGGCCAGGTGGGCTTGTTTGGCCGCGAATCTTGCTTGCGTGGCCCTTGTGGGTTGACAGAAGGACCGTCTCGGCCAGTTTTCGCGAAGAAAAGGGGGGCCGAAAAGGCAGAGGTCGCCGAGATCTGAGCGAGGTGCATAGCCGCAACTGTATAGTGAATTGACTCGTAGGGCTATGTGTGGAGTGTGGGGGGGTGATGCTTCTAGCTTCATTACCCTCAGAGGACGTGAACGAGGAGGCTAGAAGGGCTGGGAAGACTTGTCAAGGAGCGGTGTGGTGAGGGGAGTGCGAGGAACAAGCGCGAGGTTGGTGATAGCATCCTCAGGGCTGATTGGGTAGTCAGGAGGGCCTGTCTTGATAACGATGTGACACGGAAGGTACAGAGTACATACATGCATAGGTATTTTAGCTTGCCCATGGATCTACAAGCGTTGGGTTGTCCAATTTAGATACGAAGAAGCTTTCTTTGCAGAGTACGGGTATGTATGTCTGGGATGATCAATTAGGTTAAGTTGGCAGTGTTCATCTACGGGATCAACTGAGACTTGGCATAAGCTTAAGCTATAATGAGGATAGATAGGCATGGCATCACTAGCTTTGAATGAGCCGAGTGAGGACTTTGATGGCGTTATTGCAATCGACACCAGCAACTTTCCAAAGAATACTTAGCAAGCGGCATCACGTCAAGGACCGAGACAAACAAGTTGAAGATGTCGAAACGCTATATTCATTCCCAATACCTATACGAACCCAGCCGGCCGCCCTTCATCCGAACCCAATCCTTCATTCATTCATTCAAAGCGCCGAAATTCCCAACGCTATTCCCAATCCAAAAAGAAAAGGACTGGAATGGTTTATATTCTTCCGCCTCCCGGGTTCCCATCAAGATCAATACTGAAAGTGCAAGTAATAATAAATGCGAAGATAGCCCAGCAAACAACACAATGGGGGGATTGAAATGTCGTCCCATAACCAAGGCGTCCTCCAAGTCGCCATCCCTGGTCCAGCGTGTTGTCCGGGGGAAAAATAACCTCGTTTCAGAGTATTCGACCCGAACAAATAGGTCTAGCCAGGTAGAGCGCGTGAGCAAGCTGTGTATCGAGAGTGCTCGAGTAACCCAAGCACATACACCTCTACCATGCGGTCAAAGCAAACGCAAAATAGACCAGAAAGCCTAGCGGCACGGTGATGAAGAGCAAACCCTTCCAAGGTATCAAAAGCCCCCATGACGCCGCCAACACCCTGAACTCCACGGTGAGCGAAGGGGCTCCCAAAAGAAGTAGAAGCAGAAGATTGCGAGTGGAACAAGTAATTAAGCAAATTTTGCGTGTGCAGTCATGATCTGTTCATGGCAACCCGATGTGAATCGTAGTTACGTCTTCTCAACGCGGGAGAAAGGAAGGTCAAAAGGTGCTTCCCCCACGTAGGATTAGAGACGTGCCGATCAGTGACCTGCACCTCCCAGCATCCCGAGCATGGAATCCTTACTTCCTGAGAACAGCATCATAAATGCTAACCAGGCCAGTAATGGCCGTACCAACAAGTAACCCCTTATAGCCTCCGTAAACGGCATGGTTAAGCCGCGGAATGGATGACTCGGGCAGGAGGCCACCGAAAGTCACGCCCTCAGCGTAGACTACATATGACAGCAAAGCCTTGACAATGCTGAAAGTCAAGGGGTCGACAACGTACACAGGGTTACGGCCAATAGAACGGCGGCGACCCGAAGAGCCGCCACTGTTGGCGCTAAGGTTGAAATAGTAGCCAACGAAGCTGGGAACGATGGTGCTGGTGACCGCCCAAGTCCAAGCCGGCGCCCAAAAGCTCGAGGTAAGGAGCAAGAACATATCGGGGACATAAACGGGGTAGTCGGTAGTACCGAGAAACCCAATGGCAGGAATCGTGAAAGCGAAGGTGTTCGCGAGAATCTCTCGACGAATGTACAAGAGCTCGAAGGCGGCAACGCAAAACAGGATGCTGGTGACAGTGCTCAGCGTCGCACGCGTCGCATGGCTGACCTCAGTGATGCCGCTCTCTTGGTAGATAGAGGAGACTCGCCGGCGCACAACCTGAGTCGAGCGGTCGACGGCTTGGGCGACGTCGGCGGGCGTAGCGGGCAGGGGGATGCGAGCAGCGACCTGGGACAGGCTGCGGCCAGGAGTCTGGATGAGAGCAGTTGATGCTGCCTCGGGCTGCTCATCGCTCCTATAGTCACGGGGACCGGTCAGCTTTTTGTTGCCTTTCGTGCAAATGCTCTAATCTCTGGTTGCTTCACGCGTGTGCACAACGCGTGCGAGATGCGCGATCAGAGCAACCAGTTACTGGGGCCACTCACTCCGGGGTGATCTCTTCAGCCAGCTTAGATTTGGCAGGTCGTCGGCGAGGGACCTTTAGGGGCGCATCATCATCATCCCTGCGCAGCTCCCTCTTAACAGGGGAACCAAGGGCCCTGGAGCGGCTGTTGAAGTAGCCTGTCAGGTCTGGGTGGGAGACGAAGCGCGCCTCGTTCTCAGCAAGGTAGGTATCGAGCGCGGATGCGAGCTCAAGCTTTTTGAATGCTTCATAACTAAATTCGATTGCAAGTCAGCGCAAACAATCTCTTTTCGGGTGATTGTATGTGGCATTAGGTAGCGGAATGCAGACGCAAGCGCGGGTGCAAGCGCGTCGCAAAAGCTCGGAGGGCATCGTCAACACCACAACTAAAGAAGCGCGTTGAAGGCGCAAAACCAAGAAGAGCAGTAGCAACATATGCGCTTGTTGTCGCTCTGAGCAGAAAGCATGCGCGGGTCTATGTTTGGTGGTGGGACATACTTTTCCAGGCCGACCTTCTCGGCGAGCTCGACAAGGTCGCCTTTGCGCTGGTTGTGCAACCAGGTAGCCATTGTGAAAGTGATATTGGCGATGTCGCGTAGACGAGGCGATGCAAAAGATGCAGGCAATGGGCGTCAATTACTGGAGGTAAACGACGACGATGCGGGATGTCCACTAGGAGCAGCCAAGTGGCGATGCGATGATGGGTGTAGATGACGATGATGATGGACTTTGGTGGGTGGGCGGTTGCGTGGGTGATGGCGCGGGAAGAAGAGGGCCCGTGTTCCGCGTGCTGGCTGCTGTGTTGTTTATGTTTGTTTTTTTTTCGCTCTGGGTGATTAGGGCGCCTTTCTTGGAGAGTGCCCGCTGGGTTACGCTTTCGGAAGGGACGTGTTGTGGTGGAGGTGCAGGGATCCACTAACTCGAGGGACGGGTTCTAGCTTGCATTGTTTGGCCATCCAACACTTTGTTTGTGGCCTGAGGTTCGATGTTGATCCTTTGACTCCAAGAAGAGCCTGAAGAATTCCTACTACTTTCATGGCATGGCCGTTCTAGAACCGTAATTATGAGTTGTTTTACAACCATCCAAGTAATTAGGTAGTTGCTGGTCACCAATGAACCTGGCGGGAGTCGAGCTGAGAGGGTCCAATGTAAACAAACCCCCTCACCAAGCAAGACATGGTGCTCAGGATTGCGCGCTCTTCATTGAAATCTTTTTTAAAAAACAAAAGAGTCAATTAAAGCTCCCATGTCCATCTTTATACTTTTATTCAAAAGTCAATCTAGTGAAACTCTATACTGCAACAGTGAAAAGGTCATATCTAAGTGTTTGCCTCGGTCAGGCGGATAAGCGTATCGAAGCAGACAGGCAAATGACATCATGGCTGCCTTTCGTGCACACGTCAACCATAGCTTCACCGTCACCGTCTTGCAATAAGGGCGCGCACGAGGTATCGTGAAATTAGAGACGCGATGAAGTTGGGAACATGATACTGTGTTTACTTTTTTTTTTTTTTTTTTTTTACCCATAGTAGCTCATAAATCCCTCTGGAACAATCTCGCCGAGTTCCTACGCGCGCACATATCCCATGACAGACTAACCGCCGTCATCATTTCACAGGCCACCGTTCTAATCCAATCAGAAACCCGTTCGCCCACGAAGGCCGTCGTCTCGACTGAGGAGTAGTCTCGCGCGTTCCCGATCCAACCCGTGTCTACTCTTTCGGCTCTTTTCTTGATGCCTTCGCATTGTACATAGACCGAGTCAGCAGATTAACTTCTAACGCGAAGAGTTCGATATGTCCAGAGCTCACTCATCGATCCAGTCGACAAACCTCTCCTCACCCCTCTTCACTAACCTCACTGGCACATGCTCTCCGTCCAGCTTTAGTGTAAGAACTGACACAGACCTCTTGAGCTTCTCCCGAGTGCTGGTCTGTGCCTCCCTATACACCGCCGCCCTCCTATCTTGGGTCATCTTGTGGACCTCATCATCACTGGCCCATTCATCCACCGCCAGTTCTAAGCTATGGTCCCGGAACAGCACCGCCAAAGCCGCAATGATCTCGACCTGAGCGATCCTTCGTCCCAAGCAGGATCGTGGGCCATCGCTGAAGGGGATGTAGGAACCACGTTCTGGGTGAAACAATTGCGCACTCGTGACTGGGCCCTCAGACTCGCCAAATTCCTCAGAGTTGTCGTTAGTGTCCTCAGTCTTTGTTTCTCTATCACTGGTGTCTTGACTCTTGCGAAACCAGCGCTCCGGTACCCAGTCGTTCACGTCGTCTTTGCCATCGTAGATCTTGCTTGGCCGTGAGGGCCAATACCGCGGATTTCGATGAACAGAAACGGCAACTAAAGAAATCTTAGTGCCTTTCGGTAAGACATGCTTCCGCCCATCCACAGTGAGGACTTGGTCTTGGTCGTGTGTAACCTTCTTAGGGATTTCGACAACCGCAGGCATCAAGCGCAGTGTCTCATTCAAACAAGCACCTAGCATGCTAGCCATCATTGGATTGATCAAGCCCTCGTAGTCCCACGTGTTTGGATCCGCGTCCCCGAGAATCTCATCGATATCTTTTTGTAGTCGCCGCTGAGACGCTGGGTTGGTCGCTAGCTCGATCAGGATAAAGTGAATCGCATTGGCCGTTGTCTCGTGTCCTGCAACCAGCATGATAAAGGCATTCCCCAGAATTTCGTCTCGCGAGAGGCCACCCTTTTTTAGGATGCTCTCACCAGTCTTGCGTTCAACCCCGTAGCTCGACCTTACCAGTTGGCCCATCAGGTCCATACCCTCTACACGTTCTCCCCTGCGAGCTTCCTCTATTTTCTCATCCAGGAGTTCCTGCATGTACTTATGCCAATCTTCGTGAGCATCCGCTGCAAGTTGCGTTTTCGAGTACGGTATTAGTCCTACGGTCGGTCAGTCAACCAACCAATTCCGCAATTCAGAGAAATAAACATACTCAGTAGCCATTTAGGTGCCAGCAGGAGCAGGATAATATATTCCAGCAGAGTGGCAATGGTGTTGACAAAACTCAGCTTATGGCCAGCAGCAGGGTTGAAAGACCCATACTTGGCCAGCTTCATATCTGCCCCTTCTGGTAATGTCTCCCCGGGCCATAACAAGTTTAGTCCGAATCCGACGTAGGCAATAATATGAAGTGCAAGCCTCATGGTATCGCGGTCGAGGGAATGAATGGAGTCCTGCCGCTTGCCTGCCGGTCCCGTCCAACTCTTGACCATGCCTTGTGCCTGTCGGATAGCTTCCTTGAAGACAAGTGCGGTATTCTTTTCGTTAAACGATGCAGAGGTGACCTTACGATGCATCCGCCACATAGCACCCTCCGACGTTAGCACATTGTCCCCAAACAGACGTAGAATGTCATATGTTTCAGTGAGTTTGAGGAAGTGCTCTCTCCGAGATGTGAGTTGGCAAATAGCTTCGGCATTTGCCACCATAACCCACATCATGCCTGGGCTAACGACGATGAAGATGTCTCCATGTCGAGCAAATCGTTCATGGCGAGAGCGAAATGTGAAGTTTGGGGTTATAGGGCTGAGCATTGTTTCACGTCAGTCATGTCTGGTTCCAGCAAATAGCGTCTTCATAGGAGGAAATTATTTACTCGAGCCATTCCTCCCACCAGGATTCTGGGAAACTTTTTATGATGGGGAGCCATAGCTTGTGTGTGATTTGCCATAGTAAGTTGATAGGTGAGCATGCTATTGATGTGTTGAATTAGCCACCTGAGTTACGCCTGCACAGGAGGGGGATGTACGAGCAACAATGTAGGGTAGCCCAGTGCTCTTTGCCACGGCAATATTGTGTCGCAGGCCGCTGATGCAAGAGTACATGAAGTACACGACTGCGAGCCCAGTGAGTACAGGAACCGTCTGCATCTCTGATGCACCCCTTCGGGTGATGATCGAAGACCTTATTCAGCCAACTGTGAAATCTGAGCTTGTCTGCCACGTGCAGGGGTAGCGTCTAGCGTGATGACGATAGTATGAACGATTCAAGTAATTCAGTCGACATTGAGAGCTCTTTGAGGAAAGCAAAAAGTTACAACAGGAAGACTGAGAAGCTGACATCATGTCCAAGAGGGCGGGCTCCGCCAGGATGCTGACTATATGTGTGACGTGAACTCCGAGCGCAACTTACAGCTAACACCCATGTGCGTAAAACCCGCATTGTAACCCACCAAGGGGGCATTGTCCAAGGCTAGTTCTGTTTCGTATGCAGAATAAGCTACAACCATCGCATTGGTATTGGCTCGGTCATCGCTCGAAATGGCGCCGCGTTTCTCTAAGGTTACAAGGCTCATTCCAGCCAAGTCGCCAGGGATACTTGAGTCTAGGGTAAGATCTGGACCTTTCAAAGCACTTGACATTCCGCTCTAATTAGAGGCTTTCCTTTTGACGAGATATGGACATTCAAATGTTTCGTCTTTAGCTCAAACCCAAAAATAATAAAATGCTACAAACACTCTCAATATAATCACTCCCAAATGACATCGTTCTGCGCAGCAGTAAAGAGGTTTGGTGGACTGATGAGTGCAGCATTCCATGCATATTACAAGGTTTCGGCCCTCAACGACCTGCCTTCTTTGCTTAAACCCAACAGAGATAGCTCCCCTCCAACAGGTAACAGGAAGAGAGCCAGATGAGCCCTAATTACCCTACCGTGTTACACTGGTAACAAGGAGCAACCACGGGCGGCATCACTTAACTAGACGGCCACGGAGTAAGTTATGTCGCAACATCGCAGTCGTTAACAGTCCAGACGGAGCAAAGGGGAGGTAAAAAATTGAAAGAGTACAGCAGGATCAACCACCAATAACGGTAACAATGCTATTGTAGGGTGACTTTCGAGGCACGCTTGACTTGAGAACTGAAGAGGCCTCCTTGCACACTGTTAACCCCTTATTCTCACCGTACTGTCCGTATTTACGAATACTACATGATTAGAAGGGCGCTTCTCAGATTGAGTCCGGTGTCTAATTAAACACATGGTGTCCACCTTGCACTGGACCGAAGCCCCTCAAATCTCTAGTGCAGGTGAGACGAAATCGGGGAGTATGGAGCTGAAGGAGAGAAATGTCAATGGATTTTCCACATGATGTTTCTCGTACTACATCGACTAGAAGCCCATTGCTATTCAGTATGCATATCTTGGGGGCTGTGAGTTGAAGAAAATTAGCTCCCGATCTAGAGGACGAGCACCAACCGTCCAAGCTCGTGGGCGATGTTTCAGTGATGCTTGGCGCTAGGACGCGACCACACCAACTGGCACGAGGACATTTGCCCGTAAGTAGCTGGGAGGGGAGCAAGCAGCTTCGCCCACACCTAAATCCATGATGGCACCTCTTGAAGACTTACTCTGTTGGGAGCCCCCCCAGAAGAACTCCCTAGTGCCCATACCCTGCAGATCCATAAACAGGAATCCACCACCTAGTCTAATTCCACCATCTGGGTCTATCATTGACAGACAGATTGCATGTGGACTCACAACCTGCTCAACGCTAAATGCTGCATCCCCCAGCTTCTGCTATATCCTTGTCGGATTCAAGGGCCGCACTGTCTGATAATTCGTCCTATAGCTGGTTAACAGGGCTTTATTTTCCTGCACAAACCTTGGGTTCGCAGTAACTCTGTCTTTTGCAGTGCTTGTTGGCGAACGCGTTACTTCGAGGGCTTGGCCGCTTCTCACCTGCGTCTCAACATCCAATCCATTTCCCGGACGTGCGTCTGCGAGCTACGAATCATCCCCCTTTTACCTCACATCCACTCAACGACCCGACTCGACTCGACTCGACTTGACGACAACCCATTTTGTCTCGGATCTCGCTGTTGTTCCAGCATGTTGCACCTGGGAAGAGATTTGCCAGAGCAGATATCCTTCCGTCGCACCCTTTCCTCCCGTATCTTCCGGTCCTAATACTCTCAACTCGATCTTACACCCGTTTGCCGTGATTGCGACGAACGATTATGGCGGAAAACACCACCAAAGATGAATTGATTCCAGCCCAGGATGAAGGGATTCGGTCCCCCTCTCCGTCAAACCCCGATTTCCATCTAGCCCCAGCTCCTCCCCAGTTTCCCAAACGAAATTCCAGTCTTTTACCGCCCCCCGACCTCAAAACAACACCAGTCGATCATGGAGCTTCAACCATCGAAACAAGAGACTTCGCAAATGGAGCACCGCATCCCAAGGCATTCTCGGCACCAACCTCACTGAAGAACAGGTCAGCTGCTCCCTCAATGAAGGAGCGGACGACTGGTGAAGGTGAGGGTGGTGATCTAGATGTCCAAGATGGCCCAGCTCCAGAGAGAAAGAGTGTCCAATTTGCTCGACCCGACCCGACCGACTCCCCTGCTGGACATACACGCGCCGAATCCTGGGAGGAGCCCGAAACCCCAGGCAAACCCCGCGGGGCTTCCCTGATGTCCAAGCTCAAAGCTCTGGCTGGTACCAGTTCGATCCAGACACCAAAATCTCCCAATGCTTTCGGCGAGGGCTCTCTGTCCGTGACTAATTCGCCAACTGGTTCACGTCCAAGTCGTGGTATCCCAGATACGCTTACTGAAGAAGATACTGATGCGGATGCGGATGCCGAGGAGACGGCTGACGAGGGTGACGCCACCGATACTGGAAAGTCAGCTAAGAAGAAGCGAAAGATTCGTCGTCCCAAGAAAAACAGCTCGAACCCCCCGACCCCGAAACGATTTCCTCATGACACAACCACACCGAGTACTTATGATAGGCTCCTCAGACGTCGTGCCAGTATGCCTGACACCTCTGGCAACGTTCACTTTCCAGTTTCCGATGGCGAAGGTCGAGACCGGCTGGGTAGGATATATCGAAGGGGTAATTCCTGGATTACTCCCCGTCAAACTGGAGAGGAGGGCGACGAGCCCGACAACCAGGTAGCTATGGGACGTCGAATGGGTCACATACGCCGAATCACCGTGTTCGGAGGCGGTGGCGTCTCAGATGGAGATGCCATGACACCAAGACGTCCCTTCTTTACGTCAGAGCGAGCTTCTACTTTTGGTGCTCAGAAGTGGAAACAGGTCAAAAATACCCTCAAGCTCCTTCGGCAAAAGAAAGAGGACCGCTTCGACTACTTCAAGTCGGCCGAGCTGATGGCCGAATTGCGAGCTGGTGCCCCCGCAGTTCTGATGCTTGCCAGTATGATTCAAAGGGATGAGCATGGGAATAAGAGGATCCCAGTCCTCCTGGAACAGCTGAAGCTTCGAATTACAGACAGCTCCCCTGTCCCAGACGATGACAAAGATCGCCACTGGTTGTTCACTATCGAGCTAGAGTATGGGAGTGGACCAAGCAGAATGAGCTGGACAGTCGTTCGGACTTTGAGGGACATCTACAACCTCCATTTACGTTACAAGTTCGCTATTGGTAATGAAAAGTACATGCCTGGACGACTAGATCTTGGTGGTCGTCCCAAACAGCCCAAGTTCCCGTACTCAGCGTTCCCTTATCTACGAGGAGCTCGCAAGAAGGGTGATGAAAGCGACGAGGAAGAGCAGGCTAGCGGCCGCGGCGAGGATACTGCTGGGGATATTACGGCCAACGAAGCACCTGAGGGTATTTTGAGTGATCCGGACGCACCACATCGAGTTCCACGGAGGAACAAACGCAGCCTTATGAGCATGAGACGGCGATCCACCGGGATTACTGACCCTGGTGAGATGTCTCAACCTGAAGCGGGAGGAACTGGGTTTGTTGATTTAGTGACCCGAAGGCAGCGTTATGTTGAGAAGCAGCGTCGGATTTTGGAGAAATATCTTTCTGAGATGATTCGATGGCTCATGTTCAGAGCTGACAGTAATCGAGTTTGCCGCTTTCTCGAGCTTTCTGCCCTAGGTGTTCGCCTCGCTGCCGAGGGTAGCTACCACGGCAAAGAAGGCTACCTCCACATACAGTCCTCCAAGGGTCTGGACTTTCGCCGTGTCTTGACCCCAGCCAAGGTGATTGCTCGGCACAGCCGCAAGTGGTTCCTTGTGCGACAGAGCTACATTGTCTGCGTTGAGTCACCCGAGAACATGAACATTTATGATGTCTACCTTGTGGATTCAATGTTCCGAATCGTATCTAAGCGACACAAAATGAAGCAGATTGGATCTGCCGAGAAGAAGACGGAAATCGACTTGACAGTCGAGGCGCCTCCAGAGAAACATCACACACTTACTTTGCACACCTCAGAACGCAAGGTGCGCCTTTTCTCGCGTAACCAGTCTGTGATGAAACAATTTGAGGACTCCATTAACGAAATGCTGAAACAAACTGCCTGGTATCAGAAGAAACGGTTTGATAGCTTCTCTCCTGTTCGAACGGGTGTATTTGCTCAGTGGTTGGTCGATGGCCGTGATTATATGTGGAATGTTTCGAGAGCCATAAACATGGCAAAGGATGTCATCTATATCCACGATTGGTGGCTATCTCCTGAGCTTTACATGAGAAGACCTGCGGCCATCAGTCAGAAATGGCGCTTGGACAGACTTTTGCAAAAGAAGGCGAGGGAGGGTGTCAAGATTTTTGTCATCGTGTACCGTAATGTTGAAGCGGCGATTCCCATTGACTCGGAGTACACCAAGTTCTCATTGTTGAACCTCCATCCCAACATTTTTGTCCAAAGATCACCAAACCAGTTCAAGAAGAATCAGTTCTTCTTTGCTCACCACGAAAAGATTTGTATTGTGGACCATGATGTTGCGTTCGTTGGTGGTATCGATCTCTGCTTTGGTCGTTGGGATTGCCCTCAGCATCCCATTGTCGATGACAAACCAACGGGATTCGAGCTGTCTGAAATTCCCAAAGATGCGGAACATTGCCAGTTGTTCCCCGGCAAGGACTACTCGAACCCGCGAGTACAAGACTTTTTCCGACTCAATGAACCATATGAGGAAATGTATGACCGCGGCAAGGTCCCGCGAATGCCGTGGCACGACGTTGGCATGCAGGTTGTGGGACAGCCGGCTCGAGATCTGACCCGCCATTTCGTCCAGCGTTGGAACTACTTGCGCCGAGGGCGAAAGCCGACTCGCCCTCTTCCGTTTTTGCTTCCCGCTCCTGATGCGAATGTTGATGAGCTGGAAGCACTGGGTCTTACTGGCACCTGTGAGGTCCAGATCCTTCGATCGGCATCTACTTGGTCTCTTGGTATCGAAGGTACGGAACACAGCATCCAGAGTGCGTATATCAAAATGATTGAAGATTCTGAACACTTTGTGTATATGGAGAATCAGTTCTTCATTACTAGCACCGAGGCGTATGGTACCCGAATCCTCAACCGTATTGGAGACGCCCTAGTCAACCGAATCATTCGAGCCCACCAAAATGAAGAGGAGTGGCGATGTGTCATCGTCATTCCCCTGATGCCTGGTTTTCAGAACACTGTGGACGAGCAAGAAGGTACTAGTGTTCGTTTGATCCTTATGTGCCAGTTCCAAAGTATTTGCCGAGGAGACCAGTCCATCTTTGGCCGACTGCGTAATCTTGATATCGAGCCTGAGGACTACATCAACTTTTACTCATTGCGTCAGTGGGGAATTATGAGCAACGATGCTCTTGTAACAGAACAACTATACATCCATGCAAAGACCATTATTGTGGATGATCGTGTGGCTCTCATTGGATCCGCTAACATCAACGAGCGATCGATGCTTGGCAGCCGTGACTCAGAATGTGCCGCTATCGTTAGGGACACTGACATGATCTTGTCGACTATGGCCGGAAAACCATATCAAGTCGGCCGCTTCGCTCATACGCTTCGTCTCCGTCTGATGCGAGAACATTTGGGACTGGATGTGGATGAGATTCTTGAGGAAGAACGCCAAGCAGAGATGGAGCGCCAGGACTTTGAGGAAGAGATGGATGATATCTACAATGAGACAGAAGCTGGACCCAGCAAGCTCCAGCGACACCATCAACATCATGTTCCTAGTTTCAACCATGACCTCGATTTGGCGACAGACCAGCGTATGGAAGAGACTTCGAGCTCTAGTTCTAGCTCGAGTCCATCGTCTTCCGATTCTGAGAATGCTGCAGCTATGACCCATGCTAAGGGCAAACAGAAGCAGAAACTCGATGTTACGGGCTACGGACCGGATCATTGGAAGCGGGCTGAGAAGGCTGGGCTTGATGCTGGCCGAGATTCAGTTATCGTCAGTGGCCGCGAAGTCCTTGTCAATAGTGTTGGCAACGAGGGTAAGGGAACATTGGAAACACCTCGGGAGACGCATTCGGACCCGCGATCCAGGGAGAAGAGCCCGGATCCAAATCCTCAGCATGAGCCCCTGCCTCCCATGCCTGCCCTGAACCGCCGGACTACCGCCCAACTTGGATTGCCTCGGGCTACGCAGTTGCCAACACTGCCGATGTCAGACGACACCGATATTGGTGGTCCTCCTCTGCATTACGACCCTGAGACTGGACGGCCCACAACGAACTACGCTCATCCTATGGCTGCGGATATTGAACTTGCCCACATCGACAAGGATTGTATGAAAGATCCAATCAGCTCCCATTTCATTGACGATATCTGGGCCCGGGTTGCTATGAACAACACCAAATTATACCGCAGAGTCTTTAGGTGTATGCCAGATTCCGAGGTCAGCACGTGGGGCGAGTACCAGGAATACGTGAACTACGGAGAACGATTCCGCGCAAGCATGGATGGTCGTGCACGACAAGATTCTGACCCAAAGCCCCCGCCTAGCCAGCCTAGCCATCGTGGTTCAACATCTGCAGGACTTGGCGTTAGTGTACCAGGCTTGGAGACTTTAACGCATGGCACGCCGCATGAAGGCGAGAAGGCGAGCGGAAAGTTGGGTGATAAGTTGACTGGTCCTCACAGTAAGGACGACGAGAAGATCAGGATTGTGATTCCTGGAGAGGGAATAAAGAGCCCGAGGGAGAAGGACCTTCCTCCGACACCTAATGGCGAGAACTCTCGACCGAAGACTGCCCTTGACACTGAGAATGGTGGCAATAGCCCACGCCCGATTGAGGCACCCTCTCCGGTTTATTCAATCGGAGATATTCCATTCCCATCCTTTGAGAATACCCAGACCAGATTCCTGGAACCTCAAACCAGCACTCGAGATAGGGACCGACGAACCACTTTCTCGACTCTCGAGAAGCCTTCTTCAAGGGAGACGAATGCACCGCCTCCCGGGCATATTGGGTCGGTTAAGCGCCGTCGCCGAGCCACAACGAAGAATAGCCGCCGTGGATTCACGATCGAAGACATGCCAACGCGTGTTCACGCCGAGGAATTGCTGAATATGGTCCAAGGAAATTTAGTGCAATTCCCTTACGACTGGCTCCTTACGGAGGAGCTAAATGGCAACTGGGGCTACCAGGTGGATGGTGTCGCCCCCTTGGCAATCTAGTAAGTGACATCAAGATCAAACTTGACCAAGAGATCAAAAATACTGACAACTTGCAGCAATTAACCCGCGCTAAGCCTTTTGCGCAAGATTGGAGCTTCATCACGTAACAGGTGTATTAAAGCATCGCGACGGAGTTTTTGGGAGAGTTCGCATTTCTAATTTGGTTAAGGAGGCATTGTTGGGGCGCCTGATGTTCAGAATAGCCGCGAACAGTTTCTTTTGTGGCTTAGCATAATTATACATAATTCTTTTCAACCAAGCGACCTACACATAGCGTTTTTACATGTATAATACAATCCCTCACACCTGGTTGTTTCAAACTCGCTCGCTGACCCAGATTGCTCCTCGGCAACCGGCACGAATCGCACCAGTCAGAAGCCAGTGAGGCTCAGCCTTCCTGGCGTCGTGCTCTACGGCATGATCCAAGTGCTCAAGCTCCTCGTCTCGAATCCTCCTCAAAGTCTTGACAAGGTCAGCCAGATCCTCGCCAACCTCGTAGCCCTCAGCCTCCCACTTTGTGATCATCTCGAGTAAAGTGCGAATCTGTTCGTTGTAGTGGCCCCCGATTTCTGTCTCGACTGCCTCGGTGCAGGCCATGGCGGCTTCGTAACCCATCATGGCTGTGGACCATCCCAGGCCCGTGGCCATGACGGACCATAGAGGATACAGGGCGGTGGGTCGGATGCGGTGCTTGTGAATGAGGCTGTTGAAGGTACCAAAGTGGCCCACCTCCTGGTCGTACATGTGTTGCATCAGCTTGCGCAGGTGTGGGCGGCCGCGGAGGATAACGGGGGTTTGGGCGGCGTAGATGAGGACGGCAGCCAGCTCGCCGGCCTGGTTGACGCGAAGCTGAAGAGGCGTGTCAGTGATGCGCGAGGGTTTCGATTGGAGCAGATAAGCTTACAGCCGAATCGAGGAATGCGCGCTGCTCCTTGGTGAGCGGCTTGCGCTTCTTGGAAGCTTCGGGGGATCCGGTCGCTATGGAAGCTTGCGCAGTCGACGTGGTGGCTAGAGCCCGGATATACGGTGGGCAACGGGGAACGACTGGCCTCGCGCAGAGGGCACGCATAGGACGGACGAGAGCTCGTGTCGGCGCCATTGGTGTCGTCGAGCCTATGGCGTAGGAGTTACCCAATGGATTCGTCAATTGAGAGCAGAGAGTGATGTTCAGTCCATTTCCCGAAATCGAACCACAGCGAGAACAGCGCGGATGACGGGTCTCCAGCGTTATGGTGGGTCCGCTAACAAGGGTTCACCGAGGGGTCACCGAGAGAAGATATAAGCTATTACCGCGCGTGTAGGCGCAGTTCTATGCATCGACTAGTCTAAATTATAATCAATTCTCAGTGTCAAAGAGCAGGCAGTTTCCAATGGGAACATTTTCAAAGAACTGTGGGAGAGGACCTCTAACAGTCTCGAGCTCGCAGTCCTCAAGTCATCTAATTGATCATCAATAGGAGGACCAGCCGTGCCTAGCCCCAAGTTCTCATAATACCGCCTCTGCGACCTTTGCTGTGCTCGCCTGGGTTTAGGTCAGGTTATCCCCGATCTCTCAACTCCCTTTATCGAAGCGCATCGAGCGTTGGGAAGTGCGATGTCGTACTCCATCCGGGTTAGGAGGGAGCATCATCAAAAACACACAGGCTCGCAGTCTATAGATATCAGGTTGAAAGTAATTGTTTAAGTCTGCCATTACGTCTTCAATTAGACCGGGTCCATGCAACAGGGACTTTCGAATATGGTTCTCGGGTCATCCCTTGACTCCGCTGCCACTGCTTGCGTTCATAATCTTCTAGGCTATACCAACATTGAATTTGTCCCCGCGAGAGAAGCAACCTAAGGGAACTGCTGTGATATACCTTAGCAAAGGGAGAAATCATTTATGTGAATGATGATAACGACCACGGTGCCCAGCTGACGCGGCAGCCAGCAGACTGTCTCGAACAGGAAAAGAGCTGGTGCTGGTACCACACTATTAGCCCTGGAAGACCCTGCTAAGTCGGCGCTGCCCTCAAGCTGAAATAGAGGTTATCGGAGAATAGTAATCCCACAGATGGAGAATTGCAGAAGCGACGGGTATATAGACTGTTCACTGTTTAGCGAGTGGTCCCACCTTTTCCCAGTCGTTTGGTATAACTAACCTACCGGTATTTGCCTCTGTGTAACAAAGCCATAGTTAGCTACTGTACCTATCAACGGACAATCCTTCCTAGCCTACCCGGGGCCTGATGCGCCTCACCTTGTTCGGACTAAAGCTTCGCCGTGCATAGCCGGATCCACTCTACACGTGCAGTAGGATGACATAACCTTGGCCAATCACGCGTCGGCAGCTGAACGACGAATTCCGAGCAGGTTTGGAGGCGAAGGCCCTAGGTTTTCTCTTTACAACCACCTTTCTGCTTCATCAATCGCCGTACTCTCCATCTCTTGCGAGCTTTAAAAGCTGCACCCGAACACTTTCGTGCTCGCTCCGCCTCCCGAACCTCCTCGTCTTTCTTCTTTACACGCGACTCGAAATTCGGCAGCTCCGTTCGCTAGCACCGCGTTGCAAGCGCTGCGAGCCCCTGAGAACCGAAAACTCAGACATTGTGTGACAAGAGCGAAAAGCCCCAATCATCATGGCTGATATCGACGACGAGCTTCTGGCCCTTGCGGGTGGAGACTCTGAGGATGAGGGCTTTGGGAATGACTCCAGGGAGATGTCGGCGTCGCCGCCTCCTAAGAAGAAGTCGGCTAAGGCAAAGCGCAGGGGCCGGAATGATGATTCGGAGGAGGAGGGTGAGGCGTAAGTCATTTTTTAAGTCTTATCGTCTCTGCCCGTGATGCCATCTTGGATGCGCCTCGCTATCATTTCGGGCTCCCAAACCACAAGCTGCTTGACAGCTACTCAATAACTGCTCAACAGCTGTTTGCTGACACCTCACTTCTGTGATACAGATCATCTGCTCCCGGCTCACCAAACTCGCTTGAATCAGCGCCAATGGACGAATCCGACTCTGATGTAGAACCCTCTCGAAACCGCACCGCCGTGGCCAATGAAGATGACAAGTACCCCGTTGATGGCATGTACATCAGCCAAGCGGAGAAGGACGAAATTATGGCTATGAGAGAAGTCGAGCGAGAACAAATCATTGCCGACCGAATATCGGAGATCGAACGCCAGCGACAAAATCGTCTCCTTCGCCAGATGGTCAGCAACGTGGAGAATGAAGAGCGCAAGCAGGTTAAGAAGAAGCGAAGCGCCGACACAGCCGACTTGGAAGATGGCGACCGTAGGGCGTCGCGACAACGAACTGGTGGTAAGGGCGAAACTGCTATGGACTCACTGCGGAGAGCCAGAGCCGAAAAGGCTAGACGGCGAGAAGATCACGAGAGGCGGAAGGATGACTATTCCCCTCGAGGGCGAAATTCTCGGGAGCCCGAAGATAGCGATGATGAATTTGGCCGAGGCCGTTCTCATTCACCTGCTAATGAGGCTCCTCGTGACGAACCACCTGCTGAGCTTCGCGACTACGAGCGTGTTCGTCTGGGTCGCAACGAGTTTGCTCAAGTTTGCTTCACACCTGGGTTTGAGTCTGCCATCACTGGCTGTTACATCCGTATCGCACTGGGCCCACACCCTGAGACAGGACTCGAGCAGTACCGTATGGCTGCTATTAAAGGTATGTACATGGGATTGGTCTCGTTACCGGTCAATATTAACGCTATTGTCAGGCTTCACAAGCAGCCGACCTTATGCGCTCAATGGACCCAACGGCTCGTTCGTTACCGACCAGTATGTCAAGGCAGCTCATGGAAAGGCGGTTAAAGAGTTTCCCTTCATCGCCGCCTCGAGCGGAAAGTTTACTGAGGTAAGTTTGTTACGAAATCTCGGACGAAGTTCTATTCTTACAATAACGCAGAGCGAGTTGAACCGATACAAAATCACCTGCCTCAACGAAAATGTGACACTGCCTATGAAAACTGTCCTCTCGGACAAGATCGACGAAATCAATTCATTGCTTAGCCACAAGTGGACGAACGAAGAGATCAAAGCAAGGCTCAAGCGCAAGAATGATCTGCGACGACGGTTTGATCCCGCGGAGCGAGAGCGTGTAGCCCGATTGTTAGAAGAGGCGAGGGAGCGCGGAAACGATGGGAAGATGGAAGAGTTGCAAGAAGAGTTGGATAAGCTCGGCACACAACGTCTTGCTTTCAAGACCAGCTTAGGACTAGGCAAGACATCTGAAACGACGAAGGGTCAGACGGAACAAGACCGACTGGCGGAACGTAACCGAGAGAACCGGCGACTCAACGCCGAGGCGGTGCGAAAGGCACAGCTGAAGGAGAAAGCCAAGTCCCGTGAGATTGAGATGGCCCTTAAGCGAGGCGAAGCTTACGAAGGGGACATGTCTCGACGACTGAGGACGAAAGCCAAGTTCGTGTACGATGTGAACGAGAAGGTGGAGGAGAAGGCGACGTCAACTGGCACTAGTACACCTGCAAATGGAATACCCAAGCTAGCACCAGGGAAGTCACAGTTGCTACCACATCTCGCCAAACTCCAGGAGGAAAAGTATCTGCAGGAAAAAGGCATCCCGACTATCCACAAGCCGTTGATGGATGACGACGTCATCGGGTCACTGGAGCTTGACATTGATGTCGAGATTTGATTAGTGTGGTCCGTATGGTTTTGAGGCATCGTCAATAAGTGAAAAGTCGATTAATGGCGGTCGGACACGGCAAAGTGACAAAATGGCAGGGCGTTGCGTGTTTGTTTATTTAAGAATAGCTACGTTGCACTGAGATGAATTCGTCTTAGGTTATTTATGGAAGTTTAGGGACGAAATGCCGAATAGAGACCAAACTTGGGACGGGATTAGAAAATACATAACTGAACATAATTCATACGTTACATGGAATCTCAGGCTATGAGAGTGTTTTGTGAGCTGGACTATTTATCAGTCTGGGATGAAATATATCTACACCTAAAGTCAGAAACACGGTTCGAGGCTATATACGAACACAGGAATACCTGAACTCTCTGTATGTCTCGATGCATCAGTGCCCTACACTGTCCTTCAGGCGGCAGTGTTCACGGCAGCCCCCCTGGCTCCCCTAAGTCTTGTCCCCGTCCAACGTGCAGCTGTGCGCCCTTGGTGGGAGCCTTTTCCGAGAAGACCAAGGCGGAAGTATCGAAGACGTCGGTCGGTGGTCGATGGTGACATCTAGACGGCCCACGATATCAGCCACCGAGTCGGCCACAGATCAAGGTCTCCGAAGTCTATTGAGAAGAGTATGCCAATTCAATTCAAGTAAATCTATATATTAATTCTGCCATGGAGTTGTAATGCTAAACAATCTCATTCGCTAAGGCGCTCAAATCATCTGTAAAACCCGGATGCTTAGGCTCAAGGTCCATCCAAGGTTCGTCGGTTCTCTAAATAGTCGAAATGACCCTGCGCCCTCCTCACCATGTGATATCCCATTACCAAGACCTGAAACGTGACGGTCGTCCACATAGCACTTACGCCATCTCTCATCCACTCCACGAAACCAATCTGTGGCCTCACCCTTCGCCCATCAAGCTCATCCTCAATTCGCTCACACACTTCCAGATACAAGCGCGGATCATCAGTGATCACACCATCAAACAACGCCGAAGCTACACCCCCATCCTCCTTCTCCGCCTCACCACACCCTTTCCGCGGGCTGCGCAGGTTCTGGCGGATGCACCACTCCATCCAGCGAGGCTCGTTGACCGTCCACGTAAGGAGGAGCTTGTCGGTGCGCTGGATCTCGCGGAGAAAGAGCCAACCTGGGAAGCCGATGAGGGACTTCTGGTTGAGATTAAAGCCGAGGTTGGCGACGGGGAGGAAGTGGTGGGAGTAGAGCAGTGAGGCGCTGATGTGTGCGAGGGGATACGTGGGGAGCACACGGCGGGCTGTTCGGAGGAATTTTGCCTGAACAAATGTGTGAGCAACATGTACAGCAGCAAGTTTGAAGACTTCAGATGCCGAAAAGCCTTGTCTTACATTCCAACATCCTAGAACGATGCGCTGATCCCAAGGTACGGGACTTTGCACCTCGTCAAGGGTTCTTGAGATAGCACCAATCAACTCTTCCGGATCATCATCAATCTAGACCCCTCAGTTAGCTTTGCGCTCCATGACATGGGCCCAAATTCTCCGTCACGAGGCAAAGTATCTGGAGTTTGACGTACTTTGATGTCTAAGACAACCCAAATCTTCTGAAGCCGCGGGATGGCTAACCACTCCAGCAAATCCTTCAACCTCGGCAAGGGCTCATTCGGTTCCCTCACCGTCCGGAGCGTCTCGAGATAGTCCCAGTTGCAGTCGGCAATCT
The DNA here is from genome assembly GCA_930272665.1 of Mariannaea elegans. Taxonomy (NCBI): domain Eukaryota; kingdom Fungi; phylum Ascomycota; class Sordariomycetes; order Hypocreales; family Nectriaceae; genus Mariannaea; species Mariannaea elegans. The sequence continues at coordinate 120,878 of CAKNEU010000056.1, forward strand.
TCTTGTTCACGCCGTAGCAGCGCTTCAGAGAGGGATCCTACGTGGCCATGTGAGTTTTACTTTGGCTCATAGATCCCATATCAAATACTACTGCTTGGCACGCCCGCTTGTAGAGGTGTTACGACTTACATGTGATAAAACCACCACCCCATCAGCGGAGAGGTGCACATCTGTCTCGATGGCATGAGCGCCAACGCCAATAGCGCCCTGAAAGGCGGCCATTGTATTCTCAGGCCATGACGCTTTGGCGCCGCGATGGGCAATAGCCTGTGGCAGACGTCGATTAGGAGACCTTGGCGAGGTCAGGGCAATGGCCCAGGGTGCTTGTGTGTTGGTCAGCAGGATGCTGACGGGATTTGGGGCATGTCATCTTGACCAGGTGGATCCAACTAGTAAGAAGTAATTCCTTTTATAGGTATTATTACCTTTTGGGATGTCTCCATGATTGATGAGAGGTTGCGTTTCGTTTGTCATGACTGTACGCTTACGATGATGGTGCTGGATAATGTTGTACGTTAGCAGGCGGGGCTGGAAGTAGCGGTTATTGCTGCCGAAGGTGCTTGAGGTGCGTGCAGGCATCAAACCACACGCATATCAACTGCAGTTCAGCCTTCAATCTGTTTATAAAGGGGGATGAAAGGTAAAAGAATCACATCTCGCTATTCTTTGATGCTCTTTTTCTGTTCTTCCGCAACGGTCCTCCCGGACTCGAATGCTACTAACTCCGCCCGGCTATGATCTTTAATTCCAGCCAACCACTGCTGACGGAAGAAGCGCGTGCCTGGCTGCTGATCACCCGCCCCATCACGAGCAATAGTCTACGTACCCCAGATTCACAAGCCACAGCTGACGCAAATACACCGCCACAGACGCCGATACCAAGGCAATAAGGAGAAAATATAAAATAAAATAAAAAGGTACGTACCGAATAATATTCAACGGCGTGGGGGGTCGATTCAGCCACACGTAGCTGAAGTGGATAGCTTCCAACGACAGCTGCGTGTTTGGACGGAAGGATAATTTCCATCGTCGCAAATGGCGGCAATCAATTATCCGTACAAGAAACAAGACTGCATTCCATTGAGCATGCATCTCTTCTATGCAGTTGCTTCAAGTCTTCCTAGTATACACTTTCTTTAAGCTTCATCACCCTCCAACCGACAGAGGCTATCATCTTCCAGACCCCAAAATCGAACCGGGTCCAGCCCCAAAAAGCCAACGACACCATCCATCCTTCGCTTCCCCCCGGTCATGCCGGTCCCCGGTCTGGACCTGTCTCCTTCTTCATCATCCCGGCTACTTCTTTCTTCCTTTTTTCAACACCTCACGCGACATCTGAATGCAAATCATCCGCCCACCCCCCCTCGCCACTCCCATCCAACCAATGCTTCCCTGACTGACTGACCCCCTTGTAAACTGCGTCTCCCAACCGCCGCATGGAAGTCCCGGCTGTTCTGGACAGTGATTAATTAGGGCATTGAATTCGATTGCTTCTCCGCAAAGGAATCCTTGTCACTAACTTCCCCAAGGTCTGGGGAAGAGGAAGGAGTATCCATACTTTGCACGTCGTACACCGCCTGGCTCAACGTGGAGAGGATCAGTTTGAAACCATAGCTTCACCGTGTTGGCTATCCACCGCAGTCCGGGCGGTCCCGATTCGTTCATCCACCCCTCGGCTGCCTGTGGCCAAAGTATCAAACCCGGCCATCTTAAGCATGCGTGGCATTGCGTGGCTTGCAGGCAATAACTGCCTTGTCTGATGGAGATAACTGAGTAAACCCAAACCCAACCCCCACCCCCCCAAAAAAAAAGAAGGAAAAAAAAGGAAAACATTGGAAATATGCCAATGTCATCATCGCAATCACAGGACAAGCCGAATGGATGAAATTTTTCTTTTGGAAAGATATTGCTTTTTATTTGAGCCATCTTTGCGCTCAGCTCTGTTGCAACTCTGTACTATATACTTGGCAAGCCGCAGCCAGCCATTCTCGGGACTGATTAACTCGCCCGGGGACAATCATCGTGACCGTCCTGAATAACAAGAAATTGACGGGGAGCCTCCAACACCGTTGGAACCCAATATCAAGATTACATATCAGTTAATCAACCAAAATCAACTCGCTCCGCCGTTGTAACAAAATTTTACTCCCCACAAAGAATCAATAAAGGCTCAGACGCCGTGAACACTTTTCCCAAGGTTCAAAAGTAGATATCATCCCAAATCAGTTCATCCAAAAGCCAGTTGGGCTTCATAAAACACCCGCGCCCCCCCGCCTAGAGTAATCATCAAAATTTTGCTTGGCCCTTACATAGGAAACGACGTTTCCATCATGTGGTTTTGCTGTGGCATCATCTGGTTTCGGTAGTCGACACTCTCCACGCTCAGTCCCAGCTCTGAAGGACCAACCTCCTCGCCAGAGCTGAGGCTCTCGTCGCTCATGCTGAGAACACTTTGAGGGGGGTTGGGGTTATTCCCAAAGTCACCGATACTGAAGCCAGTGAGGTCCCAGTTGTCCGGCGGCCAGTCACCACAGTTGCTAACAGTGATTGAAGCCTCGTTGACGAGAGGATTGCCACCATAGATGGCATCGTACACATTGTTCAGTCCACCATCCAGTGAGCCTAGAAGTGTCTCCCACTCCGTGCTTGATACGCCCTTGCCATTGACCATAGGTGAATGCACCATGTTGGGGTTGCCCTGTGGATTCTGACCATGCTGAAGCTGGATGCGGTGCTGCTGGGGAGACGAGGGCTGAGATCCCGATGTTCCGAAAGGCATGAAATCCAGGTTGGGTCGGGATAGTGGAGAACTCTTGATGTTGGGGTTGTTGGCGATCTGCGACATGGACATGCGGTGATCTCGGTGTGCCATGGGGGCCTCGGCTGGAAGGTTATCAAATGACTGCCGTGACCGAGCTCGGTAAAAGTCTGGTCGTTGACCAGCCGCGCTGGGCATAGTCATGCGGCGGAGCTTTTCTTGCTGCTGAATCAGGTCGCTCTCGCTAGAGGCAGCCCCAGGAAGTTGACCGAGAGCGTAAGGTGTGCCATTTTGTGAGCCGGCTCCGGCTGGCGGCGATCCTCGGTTGGATGGGGCCGGCATGGACACCTCACGTGAAGAGGACTGCATCGGCGATCCAATTGGCTCCTCCACCGCAATAAGCTGGCCGGCGACGCGCTTGAAGTCGAGCGCACCAGGGACCTGGCTCTTATCGAGGATCTTAATGACCGAGTTAACCAAACGCTCGTCATCGCGCATCAACTTGCTGTCATGCTTGAGATCAACTGCCTGGTAAAGTAGGGTCATGCCGCAGACAACGAGGAGGTCCGTCTTGTTCATGCAGAATGAGAAGGTCATGTTGCGCTCCTCGAGGAGCTTCACGATCTGGATAATGTGCTTGCTTGAGGTACCGATGGAGATGACCGCAGGTGCCGCCTTCGGTCCAAGGCTAGAGCCCACAGCGGGGCGGTAAATAAGCGTGCGAATGTAGTAATACGCCAGGGCCTGTGGTGTTTGTTAGCACGAAAATCGTAAAAAAAAATACCTCAGCGCCTATTCAACATACCAAGAGGGGCGATCGGCTGCCAGTTATATCTGTGGAGGGTTTGTCCTGCGCAAAGGTGAGTCTGAGGTGTGCAGGTAGCTTGTTGTACCAAGCGTCGAGTTCAGCCTCAAGTGACGACATTTGCTGCAGTGACAGTTCATGCGACGATGCGGCAGGGTAGTTCTTCTCCAAGACCTTGGCCAGGACGCGAGTGGCACGGAACAGGGCCAGAGCACTAGACAGCCGAGTGTACTCGCCGGGAAGGGTGGGTTGAAAGCCCTTCTCAGTGACGTATTCATCATCAGTATCGGATGGGTACTCGGTCTGGATATCCTCCTCCTTGAGGAGCTTAGGAAGTCCGAGAATAGCGGCGGAAAAGCTAACACATGTTAATTATGAATTGAGCAAGTGTGAATGACTCATGTGACTTACCAATCAAGGGTGTAGAGAGTCCAGAAGACCTTCTTTCGGGTCTCGATGGTCAGGGCACCGAAAGAAAAGCGCTTCTGGCTCTGGTGGAGACCAAGACGCAGAGAAAGGCCAACAGCAATACCCTTGTAGTGCTGCAGGCGCTTGTAATCGGCGCGCATAGTGCAGTAGAGGAGGGCCAGGGTGAGACACTGAAGAGTGTTCATGGTGTTCTCCATGAGCACAGCATCGAGAGCCTTTCGCCATTGCTGCTCGCATGCCGCCAACTGGGGAAGATCCGGGGCGTCAGATGATAGGCCGGCAATGCTGAAGACGAGGTGGAGTTGAGCAAGCTTGTGGTTGCTCTTGACCTTCTCGGGGTCGGCGACAAACTCTTCATACACGTGAAGGAAGGTGGGCTTGTGGAGGACAGGGAAAAGAGGCGCCCACTCCTGGAAGTACACATTGACGCAGCGGTCGGAAAATAAGCGAGGAGGCATCCCTAAGGACTGGTCGACAGCCTTGGGGCCCAGAGACTCGCATCCTTGGATATGCAAAAATGCCTCGGGATTAAAATCTGTGGTGGGCTTGCCGGTCTCTTGCACCTTGCGCTTGAATGACTCTGTGCTCTCGGTTAGAACGCTGATAGATAGAGATTGCTTAGGGATTTGGAAAACTCACCGATGAAGCTGCGACCGCTGGAAGCGCCCATAAAGTATGAATCGGAGTTTTCAACACCGAGTAATAAAGGTGCGGCCTGCACTCGGAAAGTATCTTCCTTTGTGGAGTGGCCATCGGGAGAGACGGCAGCGGCCGGGCTGGCGGCCGTTGAAGCGCACCGCGCACTATTACCGTGCATCTTAGAAAGCATGTCGATCTTCTCGTCCTTCTCGTCCAGCAGGTCCTTGAGCTCTCTTACTTCGGCCTCCAGTTGCCGTACTCGCTCCTCCAGGGATTCTGTGTAGCCACGGGGAAAGGCGCGGCGGCTAAGCTTGTCACTGGTCCGGCACTCAAAGCCGACATTGGCGCATTGTGAGCAGGTTGGTCGGATGCCGTCACAGCGAATCTTTTTGCTTCGGCAGCGGTCACAGGCTTGGGCGATCCGGCTCTGAGAGCTGGTGCCGACCTTGATGACCTTCATTGGTAGAATTCCGGGCATGATTGCGGCTTATTTGTGTGTGTGTGTGTTATGGGTATATATATGGTGTAAGAGAGAAAAAAAAGTCGGGAGGATCGTTGTGAATGAAAGTACAAGTGAAGTCGTTTTCCAGGTCCTTGGGGGCCGGGTGTCGTCCTTCGTCCACCAGTTTATTTCATCCGCTCATACCAAGGTCCGTGGGATGTTGAGGTTGTTTCGTATTTTCCAAGCCGAGGGCTTATCCGGGTGCCGGGAATATATGGATATATGTATATATATGGGTGCCAAGAACCGGGTGAGAGGGGTCTCAGCAACAGCAGGAATATAACAAGAATAAAAAAGAAGTAGCCTTCCAGGGGTATCAATGTATGAAGATGGAAAGGGATGGGGAAGGTGTTAAAGATATATGGCAGATATGACAAGAGAATATCAAGAGGAAGAGTGTCAGCAAGGGGGAGGAAGAAGAAGGAAACGGCGAATTTTAGAATGTTCGGGGGTGGGAAGGATAAGAAGAAATGAGGAAATCTGGACGGGGGGGGGTGGAGCGTAAAGACGCGAGTGTGGAGTTGAAATGGAAAATCCTGGGGCAGTCTCCGGGGGACGCTCGTGCCCGCGGCGCCTTCGAGAGGTTCAGCACCGTACCAGGTACCTCTTGTACAAGCGGTTGCGATGGGTGCTGGGCCTGACTCTCTCGACACGCTAGAGGTGCCGTCCGCAGTTGTTCGAAATCTGGGGACGGAAGGCCAACAGCTTTCCCTGGTCAATCGTACCAATGACCAGGAAACAAGCATGACGCAGCACAGTACGCGATGTCGAAGAACCTCTCACTCACCCTCTCAACCTTTCGACCTTTCTCTCCTGCTCACCAGCTGCCGCCAACACCGCGGTCCAAGCACTAGTGTTCAGTGGGGCCCCGCCAGCAACCAAGGTCCAGGCGGTACCTGTGGTACGTACAGCCGCAGCATGTGTCAGTGTGGCATGCCCTAAACCTGGCCGGGCCGGGGAGTGAGAATTGTTTTGGTGTGTATGGGTGTGCATCATGAAACGATGATTTTTTTTTTGGAGAGAGAGAGACCTGGTCACCTCCCACACCCTTCGAGTTAACGTTAGTTAATGTCGTAGGGAATCGAGCGTCCTTCTTTTAGTTGGTTTCTTTTACGTCTTTATTTTTCGCCTTTTTTATTTTTTATTTTTTTTTTCCCCCCAAAATGCTATGTAGGATTCCAGTGCATGCCGTGGGCAAATACAACACTAAAGGGATGATGATGAACCCGGAGGGGCAAAACAACATGCCTGCCCTTGCATGAGTCCAGAACTTAACAAGGAAAAAAAAGAAAGGGAAAAAAAAGAAAGAAAGGAAAAACAGTGTGGCAGCAGCCTATACGAAGGAGATTCGTAAAATGAAGTGTCTGACAATAGCCCTTTATTAGTCTGCCTATTCATACAATCTCAAAATCGAGGGGCATAACACTTAACAACTGAGCAAGGGGGTGTCGGCTGAATTCGGGGAGGAGTTTTCCTATTGCCTTGAACAAGTTGAGCCCACGATACTACCGCACAATCGATTTACCCATCCCATCCAGTATACTACCGGTACAAGGCCAAACCCTCGTCCCCTCATTCCCCTCGTCGTGGCTTTCCCCCGAGATGTGAGGACGCTCTAATAAGTGCGGGCTGGAGATTGCGGAGAGCGAGATAGATGTCTCCCAATGTTCCTTGTCTTCTCACTCTTCCATTTTCCTTCTCCTTTCAGCTCTGCCTTAACACAATCGCATAACCATACCACCACCTCCCAAAGAGTCAGGCTCTACCCACCAAGGATGAAAGAGGCATGACACCACCATCACAACTCTAGAACGGTCGCAACAGCCCACCCTCCCTCTTCGCTCATCTATTTGCCTTCTTGTCGAGATACCATACCCCGGATTGTTCACCGTACTCTCCCCAGATGCGGGGAAGCCCGGGGGCCCTATCAAAGCTCAACCTTGAGTTTTTCGTAGCCCAGGCCAATCTCACACGAGTCCATCCACATTCTGAACGGAGTTCGCGTCCCAGCCTTCCCCCATTCATGCATCATGGCGTCGTCCGTCTACTTGCCATCTCGTCACCTCACTCCACCTTGGCAGCTCCGCAGGCCACCTCCGCGTCTTACACACGCCACTTCTTCCTCCCCCTCCATTACACTTCAGCAAGCCCTCTTACACTACCGATCCCTCGAAGATAGGTAGTGGTCACTCTGCACATGGCTCAAGGTGAACTAAATCAGGGCTGCCACGTTTCCATCAATTGCTAGGTGCCCTAAACAGCCTTGAAGCCGTGCACTAGATACTCGTGATGGTGCTCCCACTAACACCGCCCTCTTCCAATCAAACCCATCGCCACCCTCATGACTTAGACCTTCTACCCCGGAGCCGCTCTATGCGTTAGCACACGCTCACCACGGACATCGTCCGTAGGTCACCCGTCGGGACTGTTGAGATCGTGTTTTTTACTCCTGCCGCAACTCCCTGCATGCCACGAGCGTCAACATCAGATCGTACGCGGGGTGATGCCACTGCGGTACGTGCACCTTGATCGCAGATAGAGATAACTAACCCCAGAAACAACATCCGAGAATCTCGATTGACGATTCCAATGAGAACCATAACCGCAGCTCCCTTCCAGTCTGGAGTTCAAGGTTTTTTGCACCCCGCAACTTCATCCAAATCTGGAGATCGGCTTCGGGATGGGGGGTTTACGGGGTTGATTCTAGAGCTGGTTTCTCTCCCTTCCTTCTCCACGATGATCCAGAAGAACCTTCAGCCACCCTCCATTCCCTGAACATTCAGGCTTAATTAGGTTACAATACTACGGGGTCAGTCAAAACCCAACAACTCGGAACCGTACAGTATCGTACACTATGATGCACACGTGCATGTCACCGACATGTTTAGTACAGAAGTGAAAGGGGTGCTCACCGCGGTGGGATGCCGAGCTAGTCATGGACAATAGTGAGCTTTGGTGTCAACTTTTGCAGCAGAAACAAGCAAACGCCAAACTAGCCCTAAGCTTCATTTACAGATTTCAATCTTCGCTCACGCGAGCTAGATTGCAGTATAGCGTTGTCGGCGTTTTCAGAGGCTCCGTGTCTCTAACCCGCCTCCGCAGGGTCAGTCGTCCGTGCCATGCTAGAGCATCTGGCGCCTTAACAAGGCTGGTGACGGCGCGCCATCGACAGCCCGGGGGAGCCGCAATCCCCACTTCGGAGCCGCAACAATTGCGGACGTAGATCCTTGATCCGCAGCTAAGTCTGCCTGGGGTCTGGGATGGGCAATTCATTGTCTCAAATCTTAGAGCTTCCTCCGTCTTTAGACGCCTGACTCCTATTCTAGTCCCATGATGATGGACATTGTAGTATGGCATCGTGCATCTAAGGTGCGTTCCAGGGGCGAACCACCCCAGCTTTACCCCCTCCCTTGTTTGTGGAGTACTATGAAGTGCTCTTTGAGTAAAGCTTCGCGACATCCACCATTTGCTCTTCCGTCACCTTCTTCCAGCACATCAACCAAATTACACCGAGTCCCGTTCCATCTGGGCCATCGCTCAGCCTCTAGTGCATTATTGCAACAACTTCGGATCCGTCTTAAAGCAATTTCAATGTACATGATGCGTGACGAATAGGGAAGTTTGTGATCGACTGTTCCATGTGGAGATTAGTGTCTTCAACCAACTTTTCCGCAACCTCACGTACATGATACGCAGGAATGCAGAAACTCAGTCGCGACAGCACAGGTCAAACATCTTGTAGACCAGTTCCCCAAGTAGGGCAGTAACGATAGATAGGGGCGATGTGACTTCATCTGTATTTACCCAGCGTGTAATGCACACGCACTAGGATAAACAGCAGGTCCCTTCTCCTCACGAGAGTAGCCCGGGAAAATGTGTGACCGAAAAGAACCCCAACATTTTCCCCGCATGGCATCAGAATGATGCATCGACTCCGGGCTGCTGCCGGACCCTTCAACCCTGGCATGCATTGATGCGGTTGCTGACGCCTCAGCCCCGGCTCTGGGAGCGAGATCCATGACCATCTTTGTCTTTCTTTGACCTTTCCTTTGCATCATGTATTTTTCCGCCGCTCCGTTTTCAGCCCAGGGCCATGTAACAAACATCAGAAGGACTCTTTGGTACGCAAGCGAGCGCAGGCAACAAGGAGCCACGCTGGCATCTTTCGTTCCTGCGCTGTGCTCATAGCTGATGTCATGAAATTTGCGAACTCTGCAAATAAAAATGAAAATTAAAGTAGTAAAGTCTTGTCTGTGCGAATGCTCAATTTGCGCGTGCATATCCCCTAGCATGAGATAATCCCAACACCGCAAACCGACAACGGCCAAATTTCTGTTGGAGGGTGTCAGATGTCCGATGCTGCAACAAGTTGCGTCCCACAAGCCATTACTGCATGAGACGCCTACCAACAGGCGTTGATTAACGCTTTCAGAAATCCTCACAGGGGAATCAAAGTCAACGGAACCTGGCCGAAATCATGGCCGCAGTTGATGTAAGTCCGGGGGTCCTTTCCATTTTTGGCGTTGATGTGCTGGTCATATCACACCTTGAGGTCGGCGAGAATGTGCCGGAAACATAATGCAGAAGTAGCGTCCGACTTCGTTCAGGTGTGCAAAAGTGCACATAATCCTTTGGGGTAACTTTGGAAATGCTAATGTCGAGGACCAGAGGGTGCAGGTAATTTCTTGGTGTAAATGGAAAGGCTCGGTACCGATCAACGGCGAGCTGCGACATGCTCGAACGACTTCTTGCGAAGGCGTAGGTAAAGGAGGGTTCGGGTAGGATCCGTGGAGGGTCCAAAGGGTCCAGTCACAGATGCCCCACGTAACCGAGGATATAAATTTCGTCGTGACCGAAAGTGGATCCAAGGTGTGCTCGGTCAGCTAAAATCGTCCTCCTCATTGGCCCCTAGATCTGGCGCTTGTCCGCTTTCGGCCACTTCCATAGATCCGAGATATGCCACCACGTGGTCATCCGCTAAAAGGTGAGACTTCTATAGCCGGCAATGACATACCATGTTAGTCGCGATTCTACCGATACATGATATGGTTATGTGCAGTGTGCGCAAAACAGTGTAGGATGTCTCCATGCAAAGTACTAGTTCTCCCCTCCCCGGTTTCTGGGATTCCCAGATCAGTGGGCCAGGGGAAATGGCGGAGGCGTTCGGCAAGTTTTGGGGGGAATGCTGGGGTGAAGAACCTGGGGCCCTGGGGAACACTGCCAAGCATCCTGATGGGCTGTGATTGTGAAGGCCGCACAATGGGAAACTCACCTAGTCAATACCGAAGAACAAGAATCCCATATTGACGTAGCCACTTGACTAGGATTCGTGTAAAGTTCAAGGGAGATGAAAGGAAAATCAGAATCGATTTCACGTACCTGCTGTTCCAGTGTCTCAATCGCACTTTCCAGAACCTTCTGCTCAACCTCCCTGAGCTTTGTGGCCTCTTGGATACACTCCTCCCTCACCTGTCCCACCCGGTGTAACGGCTCTAGGTGATCAAGGGAAAAGTCGGAGCCGAGTTGCGTTAACTGTGTTGATACCAGTTCGTGCAAAACGACCACCACGCGGAGCCTAAACACTTGTTGGAGGGGGTGTCCCTCAATGAGGGTTTCGAAGTCGCGTGCTCGCCCCGTCACATCCTCCTGCTGCCAGAACATCTTCAACTGCCGTTCCCCGTCCGTGCCCTGCAAAACCCGGAACTCCAGACCGTCTTCCTCATTGAGGCACATTAGGTATGCGAACGAGCTTGACCATTCCAGCCCCCCTTCCGTCCGATTTAGCAGCAAGACTGGATTTTCTTTGAATATGTGGAGTTTCGCCTGTCCGAGTGGATCTTCAGGCATTGCATCCAGTGGAAGTACTAGCTTGTGCACGGCGTGGTCGGGGTCGATGAACCCGTAACTGAAGAGCATTTCGGCAGCCGACTTGTCTTCTCCGTATGTGATAGTCACCTCTTCCCCACCTCCCACCTCCACACCGGGCCGCAGGATTAGTAGAACGCCATCTTGCTCGTCTTCCTCGTAGTAAGCCGTCGGGCGATGTGAGTGGTTGACCATGTCAAGTGCAGGAACCATGGCGACCCCAGCTCGGGGAAGTTCCAGACATCGTGATCGGAACCAAGCCTCGGCCAAGATCCAATCTTGGATAGTCGCAGTGTTCTTCTCCCAAAAGAGTGAGTTCCAAAAGGTCAGCCCCGAAGATTTTTCGTGCAGCTCATCAAACTGTCCCGTCAGGATAGCCAGTTTAGAGTCCAGTGCAGCCTATGTGTCCACAGTTAGTGCCCGTTTGCTCACTTCCCCAGATCATCCCCAAGCGTCATCAATCCACCATGGGGTAGTTGCGGTTCCGCAGTTATCAAAGACTTAGCTATCTTCAAAAGCTGGGGCTGATTTCTTACCTCCAACGAGGTGCCTCGAAGTAGAGCTCTCTCATACTCGGTCCACATTGTGGGAACAGGGACTTGGCGCGGAAGAAACTTGATGTACTCAGTCCATGGCGTTGAGGCACAACCTCGAAAACCCACATTACTGCGGTTCGACGAGATGAGGTGAGCCATCAGGTACAATAAGATATCGTTCCGGGGGGACTAGAGTTGTGTGTTAGCTAGCTTGCCGACTCCCAATTCCAGATGTCCTGTTGGGTGTGTCTTGCCTGGTGGCCGGCCACATCCAGTAGCTGGCGGAAATTTTGGTCGACATTTGCATATTCCTTAACGGTGGCCGCCGACAGCACTAGGTCGTGGGGGATTCGCAGCAGTGTCTTCGGATTCTTGCCGACGTCTCCATTTCCCTCTCCGCCGGCAGTTTCTGTCTTCAAGTCTGTTTCTGCAACCAAGCCGAGTCCCTTACCCTCTGTTTCGGAAAGCTTGGTACTGATGAATTGAACATCGTTGAAGCGTACCCAAGCGGGAAAGGCATCAATGGATAACGTGGAGGTCGATGGCATGGCGGAATCAGAATCGTAAGTCGGGGACAACGATGAGCGCGGCCTTTAAAAAGAAAATGTCTTGACAAGCTCAAGCCGGCCTTGGCTGGTACGTAGAGGAGATTGACCTCCGACGGTTATGCAGTTCTGCTTGAGCGTGAGGCCTTTTCAGTGGAATAGTTGGGGTTTACGAAGGGGGACTTTGATGTCCGGAGATGCAAGAGCCGGTTGACCCACTACAGCTGGCGTTGTAGTCCCGCGTCATAACCGAGGACGAATCGCATTATTTCCCACAGGCCGAAACTCAACATTATAAGGGAGAGCTTTCTCTCCTAACCGAGGGTTTCCTTCAAGGTTCAATATTCGCCCTAGCAGATGTTAATCGAGGCATACAAAAGTGAGGCCATTGCGGCGAAAAAAGCTTTGACCTGGATATCTGTTTATCATCGATCTTGAAAGCTGCCAGATCCATGACTGTCAAGGGGCCCTATGGCATGAGTCTGTCGGCATTACATAGTGGCACGCTTCGGTTGTACTGAGGATACCATTCCAATTATACATGAATGCATGATTTCGGAGAAAGCCTAAAAGTGATTAAATTCATATACCTAGTATACATCCAGTGCATGCTACACATCTCGTCCAGATTTGATATTAGCGATCACAGCCCAGTCCAAGTCCAGAGGCTCTGCAATGGCGTGCAGCCGGAAAATCTCCGGGTTTACTGTGCATTGACGTATCAGGCTTGCCTCTGCAGGAGAATTTTTGGGAGCAGGAGCGTTTAACTGGTAAGAAGGTGGTCCGGTCTTACAGACGACTCGACGAAGCTACGCCCCCACAGTAAATTTGTGCATCAATGGTATTCGTGTGATGCCATCGTCACCTTATATCGTGTTGCTTCATCTGCCATATTACCAGACACAACTATAACCTGCACCTTTACTATTTCGAATTACTGGACACCGCGAGCAGACCTAGGAGTCCCTGCAAATCACAAACAACCTTTGCCCCTCCCCATCCCCCTCCCCCTCACTTAGCGCCAAGTTCTTATCATCTTCTTTGCTACACTGTATTTAACAAGCAAGCACCGCCGCCAACATGCCTCGCGATCCGCTTATTGGCCTCGTGGGCAAGCCATCGGCAGGAAAGAGTTCTACTCTCAACAGTCTGACTGACGCCTCCTCCAAAGTTGGTTGGTACAAGGACTCTGACTGAACCCATTATCGCGGGCGCTGATCGCATTTCTCCACAGGCAACTTTCCGTATGCGCCCTTCCGTTAATTCATTACGTACCTTTTACCATTGCTTTCGTCTTTGTTCCGTATAATACGCGCTGTACATCTCGGAGCTGACCGACCCTCGTCAGGTTCACCACCATTGACCCCCAGCGAGCGATTGGCTACCTCCAGATCGATTGCGCCTGTGCGCGACACAAGCTTTCAGACAAATGCAAGCCCAACTACGGCTCATGTGTTGATGGTCGTCGCTCCGTTCCAATCGAACTTCTCGATGTCGCCGGTCTCGTACCCGGAGCCCATGAGGGTCGTGGTCTTGGAAATAAGTTCTTAGATGACTTGCGCCATGCAGACGCGCTGATCCATGTTGTCGATGTATCAGGAACCGTTGACGCCGAGGGCAAGGAAACAAGAGGCTATGACCCATCTGTGGATATCGCATGGCTGCGGAGCGAGATTGTTGCGTGGGTTCTTGGTAACCTGATGCAGCGCTGGGGATCCATTCGTCGGCGACACATGGCTATCAAGGCCACTGCAGTAGAAACACTGCAAGCCCAGTTTTCAGGATACGGTGCTACTGTGAATGTTATCAACCGGACACTAGATCGGGCCGCCATCAAGGAGCCTTTGGAAGACTGGAGCGACCTGACTATCGAGCATGTGGTTAATGCTTTCATCGACGAAAAGTTCCCCACAGTCATTGCGCTCAACAAGATCGATCACCCTGACGCCGATAAGAACATTTCCAAGATCGCAAAGCAACAAGATCCCAATACTATTGTGCTATGTTCAGCCATATCAGAAATCTTCCTACGCAAAATGGCAAAGCAAGGCTACATCAAGTATGTCGAGGGAAGCGAGTTTATTGACACCAAGGAGGACTTAATAGAGCAGGGAGACCCAACTGGCGGCGGACTCAAGGATCTAGATGAGAAGAACCGAAATCGAATAGAGAACCTTAAAGATATGGTGCTCTACCGATTCGGTTCCACTGGCGTCGTTCAGGTCCTTTCCAAAGCGGCTGAGATTCTTGGTCTAGTTCCCGTATTCCCTGTTCGGAACACAGCCACCTTTAGCTCCGGTGCTTCGGAATCCAAGGTTGTCTTCAGAGACTGTGTGCTTGTGAAGAAGGGCTCCACAGTTGGTGATGTTGCTCGCAAAGTGATGGGCGATGCGCCGATCGCGTTCGTGGAAGGAGTCGGCAGTATCCGAGTATCCGAGGATGACGTTGTGGCAGTGGGAAAGAATGATGTAAGTCTACACAGGCACGACTCGGAGTCTTCTCTAACAAGCCATAGATTCTTTCATTTAAGGTTGGCAGAGGTTGAGCGCTTCTTCCTGGATTTCGACCCAAACTCACTGTTTCCATTCTCAGTCACCATATAAAGTAATCTCTCGTCTGGCTTAAAGCTATTTGCCCAAGTCAGCTAGCCAAGCTACTTGGACAGCGCCTATGGGTAAGGATAGAAATACGACTGGACGATCCAACTAGTTAGTATAATACTGGGGAAGACAGCATAATCCCAGCCTGTTGCTGTGATAAGTGAAACAGGCCTAAGGAGGAGATCTACATATAAATAGATAGCCGGAAAGATAGACGGAACACACTTCATGGACAGAACCATGTCTCCAATGCTGCATTGATCGTTGTTCATACAAAACATGCCTCTCAAATCGCCACGAAAAGACATATACCAATTTTTCAGTGTCCACAATGCATCATCAATATCAGGTCATATCTCTCTACTCCTCTATTGACATGGGCCATTCTCGTGGCCTCTCTCCACAAATCAATTCCACCCCCAACTCAGTTGTTAGGGCTCTGAGATGGTCAAGTGCCAAACCGTGCATAGCCGTCTGGTACAATCTTTTGAGCTTAGTCATATTCAGAATGGCTCGAAGAACGGTGAACAGCTCGGGGCTCTCGTAGTGGCCTGAGTTAATCTCGAGGGTTTCCAAATTTGGGAAGCTAGCTAGGAAGCCCGGTAGAGGTAGATCCTCATCGTCCTTGGGGAACGAGCGGAAGCGGAACTCAAAAATGCCAAGGCAGTGGATGGAGGATGCGCCGCGCAGCCATGCGTGTTCGCGCAGATGTTGTGCGCTCGTCGAGCCTTGGGGAGCGCCAAAAGGCTCGAGTGGAAAGACGAGGTCTAATGTGTGAAGCTTCCCGGCCATGACAGCGTCCCCGATTACTTCTTGAAGCTTAGTTGGTGTTATCAGGGCGCGGCTAAGACGCAGAGAGCGCAGCTCCTGATAGTGGTTGTTTTCGTTGGCGTCGCCGACTGCAACAGAAAGAGATTGGTGGTTAAGCAGATCAGCTAGCGATCTGACTCCAAGAGGGCCAAATTCGTCGTACTTCCATCGGAAATCAAAATCGATATGCTGTAGGCTGCCCCCTTGTCGTATAGATGTTAATCGTCGGATGTTCTCTGAGGTTTCAGGGTCAGAATCCGTGGAGCCATTGATGACCACCGTCTTCAGGCTTGGCCAGATGGTATCAAGTTGGCCGTCTTGCAGACCGCCTGTCCCCAGTTGGACGTCGCTGAGCCAAAGTTGCTCTAAACTTGGGGTTTTGGTAGCGATTAGAAACTGCAAATAATCAGCTAGAGCTATTTTTCGTTCTCAGGATGGGTTTTCCTACAATTTCCAATCGAAGAGGGTACGGCCTACTATGTTCTTCAAGCCGCAGATACTTGAGGTGTGGTAAATGGGGAAATTGTAGATCCGTTCTGCTACCGAGCTGGGGCAAACCAGCAACACGGAGGTCCTGAAGATGCTGGGAGGCATTGTACATTAGCAGTTCCAAAATTTCAGGCCTTTCTCCCGTAATCTCACGCAAGTCGAGGTGAGTGAGCTTGGTGAAAACGGGTGGACTCCGAGGTATTTGCAAAGGATCCCTGATATCGCCTCCCAAAGTAAGGCGCTCCAAATTCTTCGCATTTTGACAGAGGGCGAGTAGTTTTGGCTGACTGAGTCGGAAGCGCTGAATATCATCAATGATCAGCTCTCTCACGTCGTTTCTAGAATAAGACAATAGCTTTCTAAGAGTCAGCGTGGTTGGCGCGTAACGATGCGGAAATTTCTTAGTAAATATTAGGGACCTCCAGAGGCGTTCATTTCCACGGCCGCTGAGATATCGCCTCCATGATTTACAGACAACAAGGCATCGACTGAGATTTAGTTGGTCAGTAAGGGATAATTCATAAGGGCAACGAGTACCTACACAAGGCTTGGAAAATCAAGGTAATGGAAAATGCGCTGGACAATCTCCAGAGGGTTCGTCAGAGGATCCACGCGTACATAGCGAAGATGGAGAGGTTGCCGTAGCTTGTAGAGCGTCTATAAAACGATTAGGATATGGACATTTAGTTATCATGGTTTACTGACCTGCATCTTAGGGTCCCCAGCCAGGCCATGCTTTGTACCGACTTCAATTCCGGCATTATACACTTTCCAAGCAAACTCGTACTTTTTTTGCAGCCTTGCAATCTTTCCCAGCCGCAAATATCCCTATATACGTTAGTTAAGTGGTTGTCTGAACATTCGAAAAGGGCGACATGTACTTCGAGTAGTCGAGGAGCCAGTTCCAAAATCCACTCCGCATCCCTCTGAGCTCGAGCAAACTCTCCAAGCGCCTCAAACGTGGCAGCACGATAGTCCAGAGCCTGTATGTGCAAAGATTTGTCACATTTGTTGAAGGTTTTGCCCACCAAACATTTGCAGTTGTACATGGCCTCATTGAAGATGGACCCATCATCGAGGGCGACTCTCTCAAAGTTCTTGCAGCTACATCGATCCCGCTTCATTCCTCGAGCACAGGGACAAAGTTTCATGGCCTAGATTTCGTTGGTATTTGCTATCACTGTGTAGATTGAAATGAAACGACTAACCCTGGTGAATTGCTCGAGGGCGGGTTTGAAGCGTTTTTCGGCATAATGTTGTCGAGCTTCCTGGATGACAGTGTCGGCAGACTTGCCGGCTTGCAAAGACATAGTGTCCAAGCGTATCGCCAGCAGAAGTCTGGTTGATGGGTGCGAACGCCGTCAAACAATCAGTCTCTGGATCGATGAACTCGATGGATCTGGAAGAAGAGGCCCACCTGTCAGATTGCCCACGTTCGCGTCCGCTGACAGGGTTGTACTGTCCCCAGCGGACCCCTAATGGAACCGACGACACCGTCTCGCGTGAACACAGTCTTGCTAGGGTACTTCGCACTCACGTGTTTTCTGGTAATTAATAAAACACAGGTGATGATATGATTGTATGAAGCGGGGGTTGGCGGTTGGAGGTTAGCAAGATGGAAAAAGAGGCGCTGGGAGGGGGTGGATGTCTCAGCCGCGCAAACAATTCTACTTGTTCACAGCTGATATTGGTGTTACCCGGATTGCACCTGGCGTAGTGTAGTTCTCGGAGCGCAGCTTTAATCCGCAGTATGTTGATGATTCATTGTGTATAGGACGAATAGTGCAGGATTTACTGTCGCGAAGCGGAATTTGATGGCCGCGCGACTTGTCGGAGCGCTGGGTGAGCTCTGTGGGATCAAACTCACTTGCCCCGCTGCTAAATAGTCCCGGTAAGTTAATTCATTTAGATGAGATCGAGCGTCATCATGCTCAGTATAAGGCAATTTTAACGAGATTTCTGACGAAATCAAGTAACCAGCCGTGCATGGAGCTTTCAGATTGTATTCCAGGAGATGGTCAGGATGAAATAACTCGGCAATGTGTTCTGGTCTCGCCTTATCTCCATCGCTCATCTACTTAGTGTATATACCTACATGACGGCGAATGCGATGATAAAGGTAGGATACAAAGACTCGGTTACAAGCTTGTCCGTATGAAGGTCGTTGGGGCAATCTACAGCTGATGAAAGGCGCTATAGATGGTCGGAGCAAACAAAATTACATTCGTATGTGGTGCAAGAGCAGTAATTCCCGCTTTCAACGCGAATGAATGCACAACCAGCGGTTCGGACTCCTGTGGACACAACGCCTAATGACGACTATTCCAAAGTAACTATATTCAACTGTGAAGGGCAAAATATGCAAAGGAGTTCCTCTTAATTCAAAGTATGCTGCATGAAGATTTTGCTACTTCGAATTTCGGCAGCCTTGATGACTAGGGCTATAGGGTATGCATAAAGCCATTGACGTATATATATATGGTATACATGTACTGTAGTTCGAATCTGAGTCGACTAGAATATTAAGATGTTCTTCTTTCCCTTGCAAGAACAATCTTGATTCTGTTGGTGATGTATGTATTCCAGCTTTTCCTTTGACCAGTATCACAGATACCCGTAAAAAAGCACTGGACTCCGAGACGAATGCATCATCACTTGAGAGATAGCTAACTTATTGACCAACGTTGATTGGCGACTCTGCCCAGAGTCTGACCATTCAATACTAAACCAATCAGTCAGTTAATTAATCATTTTTTACTTCTTTCGATTCAATGTAATTGAGCACACAAAGTTATGGCTGCGTATCTCTTAGGCTAATTTTTGCCCATATAAAACCCCTTATTCCATTGCTTAGCCAACACTCCTCTCCATCGACGAGTGAATCGGCCATGACAACTTGTTCTTTGGTGAGCCCACTGTTCGGAGGTCCATGTAAGTAAATCACAAGCATCGTAATATCATGGGGGAAATAAAAAACTTACTTTTCCAAGGCCCAGCGTCTCGAAGTTCCATCCTGACCACCGCTTCCATCCTCCCAGCTGAATTTTGCAGCAACTGGTGGTGTAACCCACCGGCCGTCTCTCCAGAAGTATGGCGTCGTGATGGTCCCTTCCATCACGGATCCATCATCCTTGTTGATGATGAGAACTTCCTTGAGATCAGCGAGGGAAATGCTGGCCCGTCGTCGAGCACTGTTGTACACATCTCTCTTGGTGGTTTTATAATGAGTGAACTCCGACCTCGATGTCCTCGCACGATCCACAAAAAGAGTATAAGGTGTTTCTCTCTTCGGATCACCTTCTGATTGAGTTGAACCAGGAGGAGGAAAACGCCTGGGAAATAGGTTGTCTAGAGACACTTCAGGAGTGTTTGCCTTTTCACACCTGATCTCACCATCACAAGATATGAGGATTCTAAGCCGCAAAGGACTTGATTGCGATGACCCGACAGTTTCCTCGATCAATTGGGCTAAATTTTGAAGTCCATCGTTACCAGACAATGCATCAACTGCCATTTTCCATTTCCAATGGGTCGCAGCTCGGAGCATCCGGTCCCGGTGAAAATCTAGCATGTACAACGATGACTCGTTCTCAACATTCCAACCTGCCACAGCAGGCGTTCTGACCGGAACATCTTTAAGGCGGACATCGTATCTAACCGAAGAGAAGATATAAAAGTCTTCACTCATATCGAGGAACGTAATATTGGTACCAATGGCTTGAGAATGAAGCGGCAGATGCGCGAATGGGAAAGCGGATCCGAAAGTCGGCAAGGTCTCCGGCTGGTGCCAGTGAAGGCCCGGAATTAGTCATCGTCGGCCCCGCGACAATGGTTACATGGCACAGCAACGAAGACATGAAGTATGTGAAACCTAACTACGTGCTGGGTGGTAAAGATAGGGATGTTACAATTGAATGATTGAGGTGTGATGTCAGAGAACTTTAGGTGGGCGGATGATGGTTAGAGTATTAATACTGCCGTATGACATCTCGCAATCCCACATGGGCCTTATGCAATTCATGCATCTCTCAAATAGACATCGGCGTAGTGGCCGAACGGCATTTCTCAAACGCGACATAAATGCAGATGCATCTGATTCGGTTTGCTCGAAAAGGAACCACTTGATTTGATATCTGATCGCCATGGCTGTGAACACGTTCGAGGAACCCCGGACCAAAGTCACATCATTCCACTTTGAAATCATCAGACCAGCATACATCACTGGACGTGAGAGGCGGTAAGGCCCGTGTGGGTAAGGGAGACAGCACACTAACAACAATCAGAGTGTCGTTTGGATGCGGGACGCCGAAGATGAAGAACGGTCATCGAATGAATAAAGACAACACAATGATAGGCATTCCCCTGAGCTCGTCCATGCAGCTCCACGTCATCAGAGTGGTTCATGTAAACTCCATAGTGGTTGGTCGTACAGTACTCCGTATTGCATTAGTGCTCGAGCTCGAGCGGATGCACAGTAGTGTGCGTTAAGTAGCCATAGCGGTTTCCTCCGAGTGCCTCAGGCAGAATCGGAAAAACTTTCAGTGGATCCACCCGTCAAGTCTGTTGGCGGCGCCAAATTTCCAGCAAGGCCGTCAGCTTTTTTGCGCGTGCTCCAGCTCGTCGCTGCCATTACCGCGCCCCTACATCATCGGTTTTCTCGACTGGCCTAATTGCTGCAGTCCTCCCCCGACGGCCTCGATTCCATCCTCCCCCCTCGCCGGCCCCGTTAATCCCAGATTCATCTCATCATGTCGGCACCTCTACCTTCAATTCCCCCAGGCCGGCCCACGGCTATCCCCGTCGATTCTTCCTCCGGCCTCTGGGATCGTCTAACAAGCTGGGTTTCGGAGAACAAGGCTGTTGTCTACACCATTGCCGGGGTTGCCGTTGTCGTCACGGGTGCCGGTGTCGTCTACTATCTCAATGACTCTGTATGTTCTATCATATTGATGTTTCACTCATTGGTTGCTATTCCCCTCGGGCCTTTCGTGGCTACGGAACAGCTCTCTACATCGACCCATTCTCCGTCATCTCCGAATCCCACTGACCATTTCGTCCCCTAACAGTCCAAGTCCGATCCAACCCCCAAGCTTAGCAAGAAGGAGAAGAGAAAGCGAAAAGAGGCCGAGCGCAAGGCTGCCGAGGCCAAGGAGGCCGCTCCGGCTACCGGTCCCTCACAGCCCCAGTCCGCCTCAGTCCAGAGCGAGTCCGAGCTGCCAGAGATCAACGAGGAGACTGTTGCTACTCTCACACAGCAACAGCGTGAAGAGTATGCGGCTAAGTTGAAGCAGGCGGGTAACAAGTCCTATGGCGACAAGGCCTACAACCGTGCCATTGAGCTGTACTCGAAGGCCATCCTCTGCAAGCCCGATCCTGTCTTCTATTCCAACCGAGCAGCCTGCCACAGCGCCATGAGCGAATGGGACCAGGTCATCGAGGATACCACCGCCGCCATCAACATGGACCCCGAATACGTCAAGGCCATCAACCGCCGCGCCACTGCTTACGAGCACCTGAAGATGTATTCCGAGGCCCTCCTCGACTTCACTGCGTCGTGCATCATTGATAACTTCAAGAGCGAGTCAACCGCCCAGGCTGTGGAGCGACTTCTCAAGACCTTCGCCGAGCAGAAGGCTAAGGAGATGATGGCCAACCGCCCACCTAAGCTGCCCAGTCCCATTTTCGTTGGCAACTACCTCCAAAGCTTCCGACCTAAGGCCCGCCCTGAAGGCCTCGAGGACTCGAATGAGCTGGATCCCGAGACTGGCAAGGGCCAGGTGCAGGTTGGTTTCCAGTCTTTGGAGAAGAAGACTGGTGACGGTTATGAGGAGGCTCGTCAAGCTTTTGAGAAAGCTCTTGAGCTTGGCGACCTGGGCGAGTATGAGGCTTTGGCTTATAACATGAGGGGAACTTTCCGGACTCTGTTAGGCGACCATGCCGATGCCACCCAAGATTTCGACAGGAGTATCGAGCTCGACCCCTCCATGACCCAGAGCTACATCAAGCGCGCCAGCATCAGCCTCGAGCTGGGTGAGCCCGATAAGGCCGAGGCCGAGTTTGCTAAGGCCCTGGAGCAGGACAGCAACGACCCCGATGTCTACTACCACCGGGCACAGGCTCATTTCATCAAGGGCGACCTTGCCGAGGCCCAGAAGGACTACCAGAAGTCAATTGACTTGGATAAGGACTTCATCTTCTCCCATATCCAGCTCGGTGTGACCCAGTACAAGATGGGCTCCATCGCCTCTTCGATGGCTACCTTCCGACGATGCATTAAGAACTTTCCCAAGGTTCCCGATGTGTATAACTACTACGGTGAACTGCTGCTCGACCAGGGCAATTTCTCCGAGGCCATTGAGAAGTTCGACACTGCCATGGAGATGGAGAAGCAGACCAAGCCCATGGCCATGAACGTCCTTCCCCTGATTAACAAGGCTCTAGCTCTGTTCCAATGGAAGCAAGACTTCAAGGAAGCTGAGGCGCTCTGTCAAAAGGCTCTAATTAGTACGTATCATAATATGATAGAAGAAACTGTGTGCATTCAAATCGCTTACCATGTTATACAGTTGATCCTGAGTGCGATATTGCTGTTGCCACCATGGCTCAGCTTCTCCTCCAGCAAAACAACGTTCCCGCCGCTCTCAAGTACTTCGAGCGCGCCGCAGAGCTCGCCCGCACCGAAGGTGAGATCGTTAACGCTCTATCCTACGCCGAGGCGACACGAACACAAGTACAAGTGACGGAGAAGTACCCTAAGCTAGCCGCCAAACTGGCCGGAGGTGCCGGCCCTGGTGGTCTCCGTATGGGACCTTAAATTATACACACCCTTGTACGAATGAAAGGCGATGAGAACCAAGGGAGGACACGAAAGAAACGAACGTTGGGCCGGTAAAGTGTACGAATTTGGAGAAGAAAGAGAGAAAAGGGGGTTGTGTTGGATTCTTGGATGAGTTGCGAAAGGGAATATGCCCGTCGGTCACCTCGTCCACGAACTCATTCCGGCAAAGAAGTCTTTTGCCGTAGGGGAAAATGAGACCCGAATGTTTTTGGAGTCGGGAAAAAACTTGTAATGCACAATCGAGAAACCCCGTTGTATCTGTATATAATAATACTTCCCCCTCACCCTTGTTTGCTTTCCTAGATCCATCACTAGCTTTGGTGAACGGGGTATGGAATGCCTTTGGATAGGTCGCATGGGTTGGAAGGCAAAGAGAGCAGTCAGTCTGATTGTATCATCTGTATACGAATACATCGCTTTCAATTGAATGTTTTATCACATGTGACCTTCTCCAGAGAATATCGTGTGATCAAATCATCGAAACTATCTCATGAGGATATTATTTTCCTACTGTGTAGAAAGTTTCCCTTCCCCTACTCATCCAACCACGGCTCTGGATTCATCAATTAGATACAACCACCCCCTGAACCCAATCGTGGCATTTCCCACCCAGCCCGAGTAGAGCAAGCAAATAAGACTACAGAAGAAGCAAGAGGTGGGCATGGTGGGAAATGCCGGGTAAAGAACAAAAAGATGACCAACATAAACAAACCCGTCATAACCCTTTTTCATGAAACTCTCCCCACCACACCAGCCTGCCTCCAACCAAAAGGTAAAAGAACTCCCCAGCGTTCGGACGCATCGAAGAGAAGAGAATTAAGTACTAAATGTATACGGAGAGTGTACCGTATGCGCTTGTCGGGGTTTCGACAAGGAAGACGTAGAATGATATCGAGAATCTATCGGGCGGCATATAAACACTTCAAACATCATGATGGCGACGAGAGATGATCGGTTCCCGACACTCTAGTTTTGCTTCAGTCCCACGGCGAGACCAACACCGAGGGCGATGGCAAGGATGATGATTAAAACGACGAGGGCACACCACCACTTGAGCCTGCGGCGACGACGGGCGTGCTCGTTGGCGACCTTGACCTGCTCATTACCCTTTTCAATGTTCTCGACGGTGTTGATAGCATTGTCTTCAGCGGCCTGGATGACAGGTTCCTGCTGCTCAACGATGGTTGCAAGTTCCTGATACAGGATTGCGAGCTCGGAGAGAGTTTGCTCAATGCGCTGCAGCTCGCTGTGGCGGGCGCGCACATTGCCGAGGAGAGAGCTGGCATGGCCGGTCTGGTTTGTCCGGAGCTGTTTGTGGGGGAAGTTCACGTCAGCAATGTTGCCCCAGATAGGGGAAGCGGAAAACTTACTGCAGTCTGGAAAACACCCTCATTGCCCCAATCGGCCTCAGCGGCTTGCTGCACCTCATCCTCCGAGGCATCCGGGTTTACGATGCGGAACTGGCGAGCAATTTGGTCGCGGTAGCGCTGTCGGTAATCGCGCTCAATGCTCTGATACTTGTCAAGCTCGGATTTGAAGAAGGTCTTGAGAGACTGGAGCTGGGTGTTCTTTGTGTTGCGGGAGGAGTCGGTAGTCTTTGCGAGATCGCGCTCGAGGCCCTTGATGCCGTCTTTGATGGCCGTGTTGCGAATTTGAGTTTGGGTGACATACTGCTCGAGCTGATCTTTAGCGGCGCCATCGGTGCTGCTGAGTGTGCGCTGGTGAAGCTGGCCGATGAAGTCAATGTCGGCAGTGAGAGCCTTGATGTCATTGCGCAATTCCTGGACGCGATTGAGGAAGTCGTTCTGAGAGAGAGCAGCTGAAGAAGGAGGCTGCTGGTTGTAGTCCTGCATCTCGTACTGATCCTGGCCCGGTTGATCCTGAGTGTATGGGTTGCCCTGGATATTTCGTCATTGTTAGCCCCATGGTCTCGGTCTGAAATGGTAGCGCCGGCGAGCGCGGAAATGGGATAGTACCTGGCCGTAGCCGCCGTAGCCGGTTTCTTGAGGAGGGCCCTCTTGGTAAGGATTCTGATTGTACTGGCCGTAGGACATTGTGGACAGAGGCGATCGGGAAGGCTAGCAATGGGGGGTTTGGGGAGGGATGGGATAATGTGAAAAGAGGAGGAGCTGGAGGAACAAAGAAGGAGAAGCGTAAGAGTAGATGCTCACGCTGGACAAGGGTGGAACGCTAAACCTGCAATGGCGCAGCGACCAAAGAGGGAAAACCTAGAGGCTGGTGGGCCTGGGCGTAGTGGATCGGATGACTGATGGTCCAGCAGTGACGGAAGGATTAATTAGAGGATGGGGAGAACCCTGCCGGGGGGGAATTGCAGTCGCAGCTCAGAACAGTGCAGACGCAATAAGTGGCGTGGCGTAGCAAGTAAACGATGGCGTACCACAATTACAGGGTGACAGTGGTCAGCGGCGTCGGGATGGCGGAGGGTCCAGCGAAAACAAACAAAAGTGTCCGTGCTGGTCTGGTTTCTGGAAAAAGTTGAAAGACCAAAACAAATCAATTACTCTGACGTTGGCTTGACAGCGGCTTGGCAGGGCTGAGACAGGAGCCAGGAAGAAGAAGAATAGTGTGCGGGAGGATGATTAAGACGGGGAAGAAGATGAAGTCCTGTAGTAGAAAGATGCACGCGATAAAGGGTTGTGGAATGTGTCTGACTTTAATAAAGAATGGGAAGCAATCACAACCCGGCTGCTCCTGCACGAGGCTGCCATTTTCTCACCTCCATGCTTCACGTTTAGACTGGGGAGTTCGGCGCTCGGCAGCCTCGGGTGCTAATGTACACTGCTAGCTTCCCACTAAAATCATCCTCACGTCCAGTAACTTACAGTACTCCTGCGTACATCGTACATCGCAAATCGTATCACAGAACCTCTCGGGCCACAAGACACACGTAGGCGAGTGACCAGGCGGTGACGATCGCGACGGATTTGGTACGTGACGGATTTGGTAGGCTCCCGGTCGCACTCGCACTCCCAAAATAATTAAGCATCTGCCCAGCCACGGGCCAAGCCATTGACAATTGTTGATCCATGCCCTTCACGAAGCTCGGCAGGGTCTGATTTCCCACTTTTATTTTGTTTTATTTGGCGAGCAGATGGACAAACGATTGAACGAGGTCGCGAGTGTTTCCAAGGCGTCAGCGATTGTGGCTGTGTGAATGGATCTCCTCCGCATGTGAAGAAATGCGCCACAGCCGGAACTAAGGCACCCAATATGTCTACCGCAGTCCAATCTGCTTCGCCATTGCGTTGCAGTTCAGAGGACTCAACGTCGCCATTCTATCTCATCAGCCACCGTAAATGCATCACCGTCATCGTCAACTTCTTTCTGCTGCCTAATAAGCTTTTGCACATTTTGGGGGCCAGCTCCGCTTCCAAGGCTGGACTCCACAGCCAAAATGCATTTCCCCGAATAATTACACAGGGCCCATCTCTCCACAACCAGCACCACAGTGCCTCGGATCATTAGGTGTTCTCGTCTAATGTCATCGATTAGGCCACATCAAAAACTTGTGCCCTGGTCTCATCTTGATTAATAATATGTGTAACCAATACTCACACTTAGATGGTCTCTGCATTATTGCGTTCTGTAGAGGGAACCACACATCTGACAGGTTCTATGCGGGTATCTCATTTTGAAATTAAAAGTTTGGAAATTCCACTTCACATGTTTACCTGGTCAATGTACCACAATTATCGTTGAGATTTTATGTTATAGTGGCTATTCGTAAGAGTGCTGAATTGCCAGCAATGACTGTTGGCGAAGACTCCTTCAGTACGGAGTACTAGCTACTTGGGAAACTACCATGTTTGGACATCGTTGACGAGTGTCTGCCTATTGCGACCAATATGTAGCAACCGGCGCAGGTTGAGAGCAGCCACATTGTTTGCCTGCTTTGTCATGGTCTCCAGAGCTAATTTTGACGGCCATCACCATGAGCCAATCGTATTCTATCGGTCAGATCCATGGATGCAAAAACCCGACGGCTTCTTTACCTCACAATCACCGTCAGGTTCAAATCACAAGTTGGGTTCCCAAGTATCCATCAACACCAAACTCCAATACCATCCTCTAAACGGGTTCGCAAATTCTTTGTATGCACACATTCTCTCCGAGATGCTCCTAGTTCACCACTCGATACACTCTAGCCCTCCTTGGGCCATTATTCTTGTATGTATGTGATTCGGAGATGCTGCGAAAAGTCCCTGGACCCTGCTGGCAGCTGGTGATGTTCCGCTTGCTGGTACAATGATCTAGCGACTCATTTGCTTTAAAGCGTAATCCGGAAAATGCAGGGCCATTTAAAGGTAGTTCTTCTTCTTGGCGGTTCGCGTATATTGAGATAAATGCCACTCAACGTCACCGTCCTTATTTTCCAAGGTGCCGCTTCGAATTTCGAACATTCTCATTGTCATCCGTGGGCCTACTTCAGCCAACTCCACGCTGTCGTATCCCGTCCGTACAAAGACGTGATGTCTCACCTCAATGCTGTCTTCAATGTTTTTGAAGGTCACGACTCGGTTTCCTACCTTGTTCTTGCTAGTGATAGCCTCCCTAGGTGGGAAGATGTGCTTCAAAACTTTTACAACTCGCTCTCCCAACCGTGTCGTAAAGCCATCAAAAATGAGATGAGGGTACGATTCGCTGACAGTTCCTCGGACGCTTCCTGGGATATCGTGGCGGAGGACAACGTTGTGTAGAGAAAATGACATAGTTGGGCCGTGAGGGAAATGTGACACGGTAAGTGCGGTCGGAGTACCACGGTGCTCATGGAGAAGCACAATATCTGAGAGGCCGGCGGACTGGGCGGATCGCACAAGGTCTGGAAGAATGAGATTACCACGGTTGAGGCGAACAGCTGTGGGGAGGAGAAGTCTGATTTCTTTGGCGAATGCAGACAATCTTGCTGAAGGATCGCGGGACGTGGTTACGAGAATCCGTGGGTCGACAACACCAGACAGCTGGGCGTATTCATCGTCGAGATCAAGCTGCTCGTTCGTGGTAAGATCAGGTCGCGACTCGTCATACTGATAGTCCTTGCGCAGAGACTTGTCGTTTGCAATCGAGGGGTCCAATGGCTTTCCGGATGCCAGAGATGCTCGCAGCTTGGCCCGCTTCTCACTGATCTCAGCGTCCCGCAACAAGAGCGCTCTTCGGTAGAGGTAGTCGCGCCGTTGGCGCGCTTGTTTTCTCTAGAGAAGAAAGTTTTAGTAAATCAGTGTTAATGAGCGGACAGTATAATTTGCGACTTACAATCATAATGAAAGAAAGAAGGGTGCCCGCTTTGGGGAAATGTGAAGGTCAATGGCGAGTACCAAGCTTGAATTAATTTTTCGGCGCTGCTACCAGAAAAAAGTTCCCTTATCGGTTCTGCCGGGGTTCAGACGCATATCGATAGCGGCGTCGCCTATCACGTGGGCGCAAATGTCCCACCAAACTCCGCCAACAAGAAGACCCTGTTGTTCGCCCGTCAATATAAATCTGGATCACTAGAAAAGCAAAATCCCACCGTCGACCCTCTTGCCGCGAACTGGGAGGTGCCTGCAATTTACTTCTTTTCTATTCCCTGTATCTCGGAGCTCGCCACGCTCTCTCTCCAACGGATCCTTCTTCGCGATGATGTGAGCCTCACCAGCGACTTGCAACTCCCAATCTCTTTCCCAATCCGACCCGAGTCGCCCCAAGGCCTCACACAGGGTCTATTCGAAAGACCAACAGCTGTAGGTGAGTCGCACCGGTTTTTGCCACCATTTGCAATATTTAAATTGCGGCTACCCTAGCCTTCGAGGGTCACCGCCACCTTAACGCGGGGCACACAAGTACTCACAAGCTCTTGCAGGCAAACCCTACTAGCCGACACAAATTTCTACCATTAACACCAACATGGAGGGCGCCTTTACTCATGTTGGCAACCATTTGATTTCCGATTCCGCAGCTGCCATCAAGGCTGGAGCCGACGACCTATCTGCGATCGACCCCGACGAGAGCTTGCTCTATGGCAAATACCCCGATCGCAGCGGCCGACGCCGGGCTGACGATGATGACAACCAAACCGAGGCGTATGAGGAGGACGACAATGATAGTTTGAATAGCGTGCCAGTAGATGGCATGGGTGGCCTGAAGTTGAAAGGGCCAGAGGAGGAGAAAAAGTTGCCAGCTCACGCTTGCGCGTAGGTTTCACAGCCCGCATCGTGCGCGGAGCATACTGACAAATGTCCACAGATACTGCGGAATCCACTCACCGGGCTGCGTGGTGAAGTGCCTCACCTGTAACAAATGGTTTTGTAGTGCTCGCGGTAACGGCACCTCAACCCACATTGTCAACCACCTTGTTCGAGCTCGCCACAAGGAAGTTCAACTTCACCCAGAATCCACCCTCGGCGATACCGTGCTCGAGTGCTATAATTGCGGTACGAAAAACGCATTCCTTCTTGGTTTTATCCCTGCAAAGTCAGATACGGTTGTTGTTCTCCTCTGCCGACAGCCCTGCGCCGCAACTACATCGAACAAAGATATGAACTGGGACACGTCGAGATGGCAACCGCTTATCGAAGAGAGAGCCTTTTTGCCTTGGCTGGTTGCCACCCCCTCCGATGCCGAACAACTTCGCGCCCGTCACCTGAACCCCAATATGATTGCGAAGTTGGAGGAAATGTGGAAAATCGAACCCAAGGCCACCGTTGTTGACCTTGAGAAGGCTTCAAACATCGACGACGATCCACAACCCGTGTTGCTGCAATATGACGATCCGTACCACTATCAAAACATTTTTGGACCCCTAGTCAAGATGGAATCCGACTACGACAAGAAACTTAAAGAAGCCCAGTCGGAGGATGAGCTTATCGTGCGATGGGATTATGGTCTGAACAACAAACACCTTGTTAGCTTTAATCTGCACAAGATCGAGTCCGGAGATGTAAAGCTCGCTGTTGGTGATGAGATGCGACTTCGATACAAGGGAGAGCTTCGATCGCCTTGGGAGGGCGTTGGATACGTCATCAAGATCCCGAACAACCAATCCGATGAAGTTACTCTTGAGTTACGCAAGACTGGTAATGAGAAGTTGGTGCCTGTTGATGCCTCTCACCACTTCTCCGCCGATTATGTTTGGAAGGCCACGTCCTATGATCGAATGCAGCTGGCCATGAAGACATTCGCAGTCGATGACATGAGTGTTTCTGGTTATATCTTCCACACCCTTCTTGGCCATGAGGTTCAGCTCCAGCCTATGAAGACTAGCCTTCCTAAGAAGTGGTCAGTCCCTGGACTTCCCGATCTTAACCCCAGCCAAGTTGGTGCTATCAAGGCAGTCCTTCAGAAGCCCCTGAGTCTCATCCAGGGTCCTCCCGGAACTGGCAAGACGGTGACTTCTGCCACCATCATTTATCACCTTGCCAAGATGAGCGGGGGCCAGGTTCTTGTTTGCGCACCTTCCAACGTTGCCGTCGACCAGCTGTGCGAGCGTGTACACCGCACCGGTCTCAAGGTTGTCCGTCTGACAGCCAAATCCCGTGAGGATGTTGAGTCTTCAGTCAGCTTTCTCGCCCTCCACGAACAGGTCCGCATGTCTGAGCACAACAGCGAGCTGGTGAAGCTGTCTCAGCTGAAGAACGAGTTGGGCGAACTGTCAAGCCAGGACGAAAAGAAGTTCAAGCAGCTCACCAAGGCCGCCGAGCGAGACATTTTGAATAATGCTGATGTCGTTTGTTGCACATGTGTTGGTGCAGGCGACCCGCGTCTTTCGAAGATGAAGTTCCGCAACGTCCTGATCGATGAGTCAACCCAGTCCGCTGAGCCTGAATGCATGATCCCTCTCGTCCTTGGGTGCAAGCAGGTTGTTCTGGTAGGAGATCACAAGCAGCTTGGCCCTGTCATTATGAACAAGAAGGCCGCGAAGGCCGGCCTCAACCAGTCCCTTTTTGAACGTCTTGTCAATCTGAAGCTTTCCCCAATCAGGCTTAACATCCAGTACCGTATGCACCCCTGCCTCTCTGAGTTCCCCTCGAACATGTTCTACGAAGGAACCCTGCAGAATGGTGTCACGCATGAGAATCGGCTCAGAAAGGACGTCGATTTCCCTTGGCCAGTGGGGGAGATGCCCATGATGTTCTGGTCTAACCTTGGCCAAGAGGAAATTTCCGCATCTGGGACTTCGTATCTCAACCGAACTGAGGCGTCTAACGTCGAAAAAGCTGTAACCAGGTTCTTCAAGGCCGGTGTTAAGCCAGCAGACATTGGTGTAATCACTCCGTACGAGGGTCAGCGCAGCTACATTGTGACTACGATGCAAAATTCGGGAACCTACAAGAAGGAATTTTACAAGGAAGTTGAGGTTGCATCAGTCGACGCCTTCCAGGGCCGCGAGAAGGATTTCATTGTCCTTTCCTGTGTTCGATCTAATGACAACCAAGGCATCGGTTTCTTGTCGGATCCTCGCCGTCTGAATGTCGCCTTGACTCGAGCCAAGTATGGTCTGGTCATTCTCGGGAACCCCAAGGTCCTGTCCAAGCACGAGTTGTGGCACAACCTACTTGTTCACTTCAAAGATCGCAAATGTTTCGTGGAAGGTCCACTCACCAACCTTCAGGCTTGTCTCCTGCAGTTCAGCCGGCCTAAGGTCAGCTACCGCCAGAAGAACCAGCAGTCCCAGTTTGGTGCCAACAACAATAATAACAATAACAATACCTCCACTGCTAACAGCAGCAACAACCACAATACTGCCAACAATTTCTCCAATGGTCGCTTCAACGGTCCCCCTTCGGGCAGAGATTTTGATTTGGGCTCCATGGTTTCGTATATTCCCGATGATGTGTCGTCGATACATGGCTCTGCATTCGGAGGCGCTTCTCTCAACAGCGCCTTTCCCCCCATGTTTTCTAGCTTCACCCCTGATCAGTGGCCTGGATTGCCTGGAGTTAGCGCTCCAGCCCGTGCAGGCAAGAGTCGTGGCCGCGCTACGGAGAGCATTGCAGGCGAGAGTGTCGCGAACTCTGAGTTTACAGATACTACCGTTGCCAGCGTGATCAGCGGCAAGGGCGTTGGACAAGGTGGCGTCAGCCTCGGAGCTGGGCTTCATGATGCAGTAACGGGCATGCGGCCGATTTCCTACACCCAGAGCGATCGGCTCAAGCAATACGTCGAGAGCAGCGGACGAGTTGCGCCAGGACGCGGATATGGACGACGGTTCGACGACGATGAGAAGAGCGTCAGCACTGCCTTTCACAGCCAAATTGGCGGAGGTTACGACTGAGGGACAGCATGAGCGCTACGAGTGGCGATGATACATTTTTTGCATCCTACGGGCTCTGCAGCAGGACTTGCTATCCCGCCGGATCACCACGCGGCCGGCAAGTGATCTGTTGTCCCCCAAGTGCCTTGTCGTCAAGGCCAACGCGGTCAAGCCAGACTGAACCGCGAAAACCGTCCCGTGTCGGAGGATTTTGGACGCCACCTGACCGGAAATGCCCAGGTAGACATGTCGGTGTCAGGTCCCAGCGGCTCAAGCTACGACGGCCATCGAGGTCGTATTGACCCGTCAGATGCAGATTGTCTTGATATTCACAGCGTTGCAGTAGCTAGGAGAGGGGAGAGGGGAGATGAGCAGATGAGGTTCTGAACATATGATGATGAAGGACGTCATGACGAAGGCCTCGAGTGGGAAATGTTATGGAGAGTGGTGCCAGCACAGATGCAATGACGTGAGTTTTGCGGATGCTGAAGGCCAAAACTTCCTTCTCGGAGTCTTTGCATGGAGGTTCATTCTGAGCAGACAGTGATTTTTGTACTCTGACCATAGTCACTCATTTAGCAGATGCACAACAAAACAAACTGTAGTCATTCTTTTCACATCGAAACTGACGGTAGTCTATAAAATGTGTGTCCGATGGAGTATGAGCCGGCTTACCGGATACGAGGATGATAAAGGGAATCCTTTTATGATACGCGTACCCCGTATCCATGCTAGGCTGTCGGATTAAAAAGGGAATGTCGGGTACCGCACGTATCACATTCCTTGAAGCACTTAGGGTTAAGCTTAGTGACGGAGATGGGTTCTTATTCATGACCTTAACTTGTGCAGGATGTAAACTGCAAATGCAATGCAATGCAACAACCAAGATACCAAGCCCCGGGAGTTCCGAGCTTCCGTCTTGCCAGAGGCGGAGAGCATCTCTCCGCTCGCCGTAAAAAGCAGATTGCCAAGTGCTCCGCAAGGTTACAGCAGCTGCTGCCGCCGCCGCCAGGGACTTTGGAGTGGTTGGCGGTCGTAGGGCGGGTGGATCTTCACGGCAGCGGCGGAAGCATGCTAATGGAGCGAATGAGGAGGCAATTCAGGGCAGCGGTGCAGGGGGGCTGGGCTGGGATTGCTGGTGTAGGTGTAAGAAGTACGTGGATACGAAAGACGCGTAGGTCCCAATAGAGCATCCTGATGACGCCCACCGTCTGTCTAAAAAAAGCCCAAAGGGCGAAAAGCCAAGAACCTTCCTCCCTGGCTGGTACATTTAATGAATCCATTACGAGGGAAGCTAAAGAGTGTCGGGATTCGCGGATGTCTTCCTCTTTCTCTTCTTTCACCTCTTTCACTTCTTTTCCTCTCCCCTCTTTCATTTTCGTCTCCTTCGCTGGCCCGTTTGTCAGCATCTCCCCGCCTTCGTGAGCCGTCTTACATACCAAGGTACCTTTCGCTCTGCGTGTTTCTCCACGTACGTATATGTTCCTTGGAGGTCGTGTGAGCACTCAAACCAGCAAACCCTCCGGCCCCTCCGTCTCCCGTCCCCAAACCGACCGGTCGATTTCGCCAGAGCCGTCGATACGACATCGGCCAGATTTTCCTTCAGGCCCTGTATCATCTCGGTTCCTTGTGACCTGGACATGTACCTATCATGGCCAGTCAATGCCAGGGACGAGTAAGTCGTCGCTATATCGCTTTAGTCGTCTTGGTCGGCCTCTGCGTCTTCCTCTACGTCCACTTCCGACCCCAGGACTATTACCGAACCACCAAAATCGGCGATGTCAAGTACCTACCTAGTAGCTATGACTGGAGCCAGAATCCCGTCGCATATCCAGTTGACGTCAAGAAGCTGCCCGATGGCGCTCCCAAGGCTCTCCCCGCCGTGCAGGTCCAAAGCAGGAATTCAAGTTCGAATACCACGGCCGAGGAACGCAAGGCAACCATCAAGAAGGCATTCGTGAAGAGCTGGGAAGCCTACAAGACGTATGCCTGGACTCAGGATGAGCTCAAGCCCATCTCCAAAAAGGGCAAGCAGAGCTTCTCGGGTTGGTGCGCCCAGTTAGTCGATGCCCTCGACACACTCTGGATCATGGACATGAAGGACGATTTTAAGCTAGCGGTTGAGCAAGTTGCTTTGATTGACTGGAACAAGACCAGCGATGAATATCTCAACTTGTTCGAGGTCACCATTCGTCACCTCGGTGGCTTATTAGCCGCCTATGATCTTTCCGGAGAGCAGGTGCTCCTCCAGAAGGCCATCGAGCTTGGCGACATGCTATACGCCACTTTCGACACACCGAATCGACTTCCCTCCCACTGGCTCTACTTCAACAATGCAAAGACTGGCAAGCAGAAGGCTGACGAGAGCATGTCCGGTGCGGCCGGCTGCTCCATGAGTATGGAGTTTACCCGCCTTTCCCAGATCACCGGCGATTCTAAGTACTACGACGCCACTGAGCGAGTTAAACAGTTCATCTACAGCAACCAGAATAAGACCAAGATTCCTGGCTTGTGGCCGCATGTCATGGATTACCGCAATGAGCATGTTGACAGCTCCGTGTTCACTCTCGGCGCGGGCGCCGATTCCCTGTACGAATATCTGCCCAAGATGCACGCCCTGCTCGGCGGTCTGGACCCCGAGTATGTCCAGATGACGACACAAGCGCTCGATACCGCCACAAAATATCTTTTGTATCGCCCCTTGAGCCCCAAGGAAGAGGATATCCTGATGGCTGGCAATGTCGTCGAAAACGGTGGTTCGACCGAACTCACGGCCGAGATGCAGCACCTTACTTGCTTCGTCGGTGGCACTTATGCTCTCGCTGGAAAATTGCTGGAGCGTAATGACCTCGTGGATCTCGGCTCGCGCCTGACGATGGGCTGTGTTTGGGCTTATGATTCATTCCCCACCAACATCATGCCTGAGATTTCTCAGCTCAAACCCTGCCCTTCTATTGATGAGAAGTGCCCATGGGTAGAAGTTGAGACAAAGGAGAATCAACTGCCTAAGGGTTTTGTGAGGGCTCGCGATCCGCGTTACTTGCTGCGGCCCGAAGCCATCGAGAGCGTCTTTTATATGTGGCGAATCAGTGGGGATGAGAAGTGGAGGGATGCGGCATGGCGCATGTGGGAGGGCATCGTCGGGGAGACGGAGACTGATGTAGCCTTTGCGGTCATCAGTGACGTGCGCATGAAGGGCAGTCATAAAGAAGACTCAATGGAGGTAAGTTTCGACGAATCGGTTCGTCTGGATAGAAGCTAACGTTGAACGATAGACGTTCTGGATGTCCGAGACTCTCAAATATTTCTACCTCATCTTTGAAGATGACAACGTATTGAACCTCGACGATTGGGTTCTCAACACCGAAGCCCATGCTTTTAAGCGTCCCAAGGCGTAAATCAAAGGTTTTGGATTTGGGCATGGTACGGTCATATGATAGGATAGGATAAGTCCCTTTAGCTTGGATATCATAGGATCTCTTTGATGATTTAGCTGCATTTGGTAGGCTGTAACTATAGACGGATTTGCATCAACATGGAACAATACAAGCATTGGTTTTGTTGACAGCATATCACGACAATCAGTGATGCAGCTTGTGATGATGTCCATGACACCAATGTCATGATGAGTCCTCGACCTTCATGACAAGCTATCACGGGCCAGATTGGAACATAACAAATCGAGCTTAAAGCAGGATGGCAATCGCCCATGGAATTGAATCCGAAACCTTCAATACGACTCTTTGGCTTGTATAGTTTCATTGTCAGCCAAAGAGAATGCTTCCAATGGAGATTTCTTGAAGCAATTGCTTCAGGTCGTGTGCCTGCCATCGCACTACGTGCATTCGCCCCCCCGCCATTTGTGCCCACCCACACACCCTCTAGCATTAATTACATCACCGTTCTTCAATCCCCTAAACCCTTGCCTGTCCGTCCCCCCCTCCAGCGCCACCACCCGCGTCCTCCCGAAAACCCTCTCTCTCCCTCCTCCCTACCTACCACCAAACCCTTGTCTTCAATCATCCCTTCAACCAAACCCTCCGCTGTGATGAGGCATGCTGTTGCATTCCGCCTCCCTCCGTAGTTCCCTGGCAAGGGTGCGCGCCTCAATTCCTACTGCGAAGCTGCCGGCGCAGGGTGCGGGCTTCTCCAAGGCTGAGGTGCTCCTCCGGTGTCGGGAGCACTCAAGGCGTGCGCTGCATGAGGAGATCAAGAGAAAGAATCATTATGAGCGGTTGGGTGTGAGACATGATGCCAGTCCGGCAGAGATTAAGAAGTTTGTTTATCCTTTTCCTTGTCCCAACGGCTTTCCCTTTTGTCGTGTGCCGAGTAACTTGGGTCAAAAAAAGGCAAAACGAATGAACGGCTAACACAACACCAACCCAGATCTTTCTACTCCCTCTCCAAAACCCACCATCCTGACGCAAATCCCTCCGACCCCAATGCCGCACACGCTTTCTCACTCCTCTCCGAATCCTACACGGTCCTCTCCGATAGCTCCCGCCGCGCCGCCTACGACCGCGACGTCCTCCGTGTCCACCACCACGGTCACGGCCCCGCCAACCCACACGCCTCCTACCACAGCACAAACCCAGCCGGCGGCCGTTCGCCCTCCGGTCTAAGTCGGCGAAGAGGGACGTTCCGCGGCCCCCCTCCCAGCTTCTACCGCAGCGGAGGATGGGGAAACCAAGGCGAGAAGCGGCGCAAAGCGCATGATGAATCAACCGGCGCCAGCGACGCGGCTGCTCACTCCAATGCCCATCATGAGAGACCAAAGGCCGACCCCTTTGCGTACCAGCACCAACACCAACACCACCAACGCCATGGCGGCATGGGCATCGGTGAAGACCCCTTCGGTCATCAGGAGGAAGTGCCGCACTTCGATAAGCGAAGCCATACGCGGACGCACACGCGCGAGGACCAACGACGATGGCAGCGAGAGCGACGGGCGATGGGAGACGACAACATTGAGTTTGAGCCGCAGACGAGTATGACCGGTCATTTCTTTATCATCTCAGGCATCTTGGCGGCTTCTATCCTGGCGCCGTTGGTGTACCTCCAGATCATGGGATTGGGCCGCAGGAGTGGCAAGGAAAAGAGTTGACGGGCCATGAGTGATTAAAAAAATACCACTATTGCGAGAACAACGGAGTACGTGTATATAGAATTTAGAGGGCATATATGTGCTTTAGGAGTTATGAGTGGTTTTTTTTAACAGCAGAGCTGGGCTAAAGGCACAGAACCAAGGCGAAATTTACAAAGCATCATGGAAGCTGCATCATGCGGAGAAATTATGATCTTCAAGTTTTTTTTTTGGGAGATAATCTACATCCGAGACCACCGCAATGCAAGACTGTAACATACAAGAGCCGATATGAGTCGACGACTCTGGAGGGAATAAATCTAGCGGATGGGTGAGGCTAGAAGTAGGCGGACAGGAGCAGCTTCTTAACCCTCGAAGGTGAAGCTGGCACCGAGCTTGTGGGTAGCCTGGTCGAGCTTCTGGGTGTCGAAGGAGCCACCAAGACCGAGGGTGACACCCTCGCGGAGGAGGACATTGTAGGCAAGGGCAGCAATACCACGGTCGTTGATCTTGACCTATATCACGTAGAGTGGTTAGGAGACGACTCAGACTCATCAATGGAATACGAGATATACGAACCTTGGCGAAGGAGACGGGGTCAATGCGGTACTTGCTGGCGACCTCAAGGCCGACAGTGTTGCCGGTCTTGGAGTTCCAGGTAGCCTTGGCACCAGCCTCGACCTGGCTGTTGACCTTGTGGTAGTAGGAAGCAGCGAAGACGCTGAGGTTGTCAGAGGCAGTGATGGCAGCGCTGTACTGGGGAGCAGCATAGCCAACAGCGGCGCTGTAGGCGGTCAGGGCAGCCTTGTTAGCGTCATAGCCAGCAGAGGCGCCGGCGAGGAAACCTTCATGGCCGACAACGGCATCGACGTTGGCAACGGGGCCCTTGAGGAGGTCGAAGAAGGCACGGCTGTGGAAGCCGGGCTGCTTGAAGTGGAGGTTGAACTTGGCGCCCTTGGCAGCGGTGGCGGGCAAGAAGTTGAAGAGACCCTCGAGCTTGAGACCCTTGGCGAGGGAATCGCTGACCTCAATCTTAGTGTCAAGTGCGTTGGCGGTGTTCCATGTCTGGGTAAGGGTCAGGCCTGTGCGCGAGTAGAACATTAGCAGCTGTGCATAGCCAGGCTGAAGCAGCGTCGCAAAACCGATCGGCCAGCCAGTGCCGGGACCGAGGATTCGCGAGAGGCTGAGGGAGGGAAGGTTGGTTTGTCTGCGATGGGGTGCTTTATGTTTGTGTTTGTGTTTATGCTTATGTTTAAGCGGGAGTGAGGTCTGTGACGGAGACGGCGACGGCGCCGGTGATTGAGATTGTGACGAGGATGAGGAAGAAGAATATGGTGATGCCGTACCGGTAGGCTTGTCGGTGTATTTTCCCTCAATCTGCAATGGCCCCAATTGGGGCTCAGGTCAGCCAGAGAACAGCAAAGGTGAGGCATTGAGTCTCGAATGAGCTTCGGGGAGCTAGGGTGACAACAGAAGAGACATCTGGTATTGCCAGGAGTGATCCCCGAAGCCTTGAGTGGTATTATGCCACCGAGGCTGAGGATGGTGTTTACTTACGGCAGCAGAGGTGGCCTTCTCGTGGCTGGACTTGCCAGTGACCTTGAAGGCAACGCCGTTGGGGGCGGTGTCCTTGAACTCGAAGGTGGTAGCCGAGAGGTGGTAGAAATCCTTGTTGAGGAGCTACACGTAGGCGCAAATCAAGGTCGGCCGAGGTCAGCAGATCGGAACGAAGACGACAAGTGAGCTCTCCTCCGAGTCGGATCCTCTACCACGGCCGAAAGCTAATTTACAGCGTGGCAGAGAGATGGACCGGGGAGCTTGAAGAGGAGCTTACATCGTTGGCGGGCTTAGCAATGTCGGAGAAGGCAGGGACAGACATGATTACGGTTGTCTTTGGAAGAGTTGAATGAAAAAGCTGTTCAAGAAGATGGATGAAGATGATGGAGGAGCAAATGAACGGATTGGGGGGCTAAAGAAGAAGGGGAGGGCAGCAAGGGCGGGCGGGAGATGGGTGAGGAGCCGGGTCCAAAATGTTTGGGGCACACCGGGCAGGAAGTCAATTGGCACCAAAAGTAATTAGCACATGGAGTCTTTTTTTTTTCTTTCCCTTTACGCTTGAGCTGTGTATTATCTGGTTGGTTGGCCTAGGGGGGGACTTGAAGCCATTACTGGAGCTAGAACCCCCAAAACCCGCTTTAACGGGATTCAAAGGGTGTGTGCACCCACTGAAACTCTCAAAGGTTCACGGGGACAACTACCCTGTGCGCGGTTGACGCTTGGTGTCGAATGTCCCTGCTGTTCTCTGCCTTTAGTGCGCAATGGATGAGTTGGTAAGTTCTACTAATTAGGCGCTGAAGTTGGGGGAATATGACTGACAAGGTCGGCTGATGTCGGGGCAACCCACCCGAACCTGGCACTTGGTTAGGTACGTATACAAGGGGAATAGATTTGCTGTGCCCAGGGCCAATGTCTAAGTAACTACTCTCAGTGTCCAAAAAAAAAAAAGCCCACGTGGAGAAGCCATTTGCAATTTGGTCACCAGCAATTCCATGGGAAAGTAGGCGACGAGCGCAGAAATAAATTTAGCCCCAAGGGCAGCCAGTGCTAGCATTACATTGCACCTCTCCTTGCTGTTAACTAGTTACTTGTTGTCTGTGCAACAGCATTGCGCATTGTCAACCCATGCCTTGCCCTGTGCAAATTTGGTCAGTTGCCGAGGGTCTGTCTGTAATGTTTTTATTTTATTTTTCGGTATTTGCTCCCGCAGCCCGATCCAGACATGGCCAATCCCCAACTGTTTTTCTTTTCTGGCAGTATTCAAGTGCCTATTTGAAGTGAACGAGCAGAAAGGCAAGAGGAGTGGTACGACTATGTCATGTCAGGGACGCATGGTGTATCCAAGAGGCGTAGTCTCTTTTCTTTTTTTTTTGTTCTTTCTCTTCGTCCTATTTACTTCTTCCATCACTCTATAGGTTACGAGTGGTAGTGCAGCTATTCCCTCCCGTATAGTCCCGCGGCCGTGAAGATGCGATCAGTTGCAAAATTGCACATGGCGACTTAACAAGAGGTACATACATACTTCACCTTCCGAAGTCAGCTCACTCAGGTACCCGATCCCGACTTGCCGAAGTTGGCGGATCACCCTTGTTAAGTCCAAAGCCTTCCTTTGCCCACTTGAAAAGGACGCAAAGCAATGAGGTCACTTAGAAAAATCACTTCACGAATAACGTCTCTAATAATGCAATAGCACCAATGATAACGTCCGTCATCTCTCATATTACCTCAATCATGCAAATAAAGACCGCATATACCCACGGCATAACTTAATGCCTTCTAGTTAGCCGTCCCCAGCCGTGCATTTCGTCACCGCATAAACTCTCCAAATGAGCCAGGTCACTACGCCAACACTAACCACTCCTCGTGACACCATCTTCACCCAACTCATCGTCACTCCCATGGGAAGCGCCAGGTTCACACCCTTCTTTTCCCTCTCGTCCGTAGGCGTATTCCATGTCTTGTCCAATTCAGTCATTTCCCCCCACTCCACCCTCCTTTGGGCTTGTCAAGTTTCCTCTCCTGGAGTCCTTGCTGGCTTTAACACCTTTACACCCCCCTACGAGTCTTGCGCGCGAACTGATCGACAGCCCACGTCAACGAATCTCGCCCGTTCATTGGTCCGAGCAACGCCAGCAGTGCTACCGTCACATCGACCGTTGCTCCAAGACGCATATTGTATTCTTTAAAGTAACATCTTAATGTGATCCTCATGACATGACAGTAGCGGGCAAATCCGATCTATCTTCATCACCACGGGACCGAAAACAATTATAGACTTAAAAGTCAACCTCTAATTTTTTATATAAAAGGTTCAAATCCCAGCCTTGCCTCCTGCTCTTTTCATATTTCTTCTTCCATCGTCATCATCATTCCAAGCATTACCAAAACACGCCTTTTCTCTTCATTCCAGGAAAACGGTTCCAGAGATGCTTTTCTTTAACCCGCAAGTAGGTGGAAGCAGCCAATATAAGATACAATGGGGGGAATCAATTCGTATGCTAGCCTTTTTGCTTTCCTAAACCGCGTTGTTGTATTTTGCGTTGTGAGTCTTGATAGCTCTATAATATAACAATTAGCGTTATCCTTTCATCCCCTCTTTGATTCATAGAAAACATACCGGCCACTAGGGTCCGACTGCTGAGACCAGGTGGGAGTCCAGCGCAGGACAGTTCCAGCGCAGGAGGGGGGGAAATGTTCGTCAAACATGCATCGGTACCAGTACCTATTTTACAGGTGTTAGACACATCATAAATCAACTAGGAAAGAGTCCAAAAACATACGCCTCCTTGCTGTCGGGAATATCGTCACCCCACTCAGGCTTGGGGTTCTTCATCATCTCATCTGTGACATGGAGCTCGGCGTTGTCCTTGAGGGAATCGATCCATCCGTATCCGACACCGTCGGAGAACTGCTCCTTCTGTCGCCACAAGATCGGGTCAGGAAGGTAAGGCTTCTCGTCGGGTTCATCGGAGGTGTCAAAGGCCTTTCGGATAATGTACTTCTCGATTCTCCCCTTGGTGATCATCTTGTCGGCTGGGTCGATGTTCATAGCAGTCTCAAGAAACTATCACTTCATTAGCCTGATTCCTCCACTCGTAACATGGCTCAACTTACCTCCTTATCGAGGAAGGGCACACGAGCCTCCAGACCCCAAGCGGAGGTCGACTTGTTGGCTCGGAGGCAGTCAGCGTAGTGCAGGTTCTTGACACGGCGGACAGTCTCCTCGTGGAATTCCTCCTTGTTGGGGGCGGCGTGGAAATAGAGGTAACCACCAAAGATTTCGTCGCTACCCTCACCGCTGAGCACCATCTTGATACCCATGGCCTTGATCTTGCGCGAAAGGAGGTACATGGGCGTCGAAGCTCGGATAGTAGTGACATCGTAAGTCTCGAGGTGGTAGATAACGTCTGACAAAGCATTGAGGCCGTCCTCAATGGTAAAAGTCATAACGTGGTGGCGAGTGCCGAGGAACTTGGCAACTTCGAGGGCAGCC
Organism: Mariannaea elegans; assembly: GCA_930272665.1. Taxonomy (NCBI): domain Eukaryota; kingdom Fungi; phylum Ascomycota; class Sordariomycetes; order Hypocreales; family Nectriaceae; genus Mariannaea; species Mariannaea elegans. The sequence goes on from CAKNEU010000056.1 coordinate 163,074, forward strand.
TTGTTATCAGGGGATCCGGGAAGACCGATGGAGAAGGAGTTGAGCTGAGGAAGATATGTGACAGTATCAAGGTTCTCATCGTCATCGATACCGACCAAACCTTCACCAGTGTCAGGGTTGCTGATCACCTCGGACATCTCGCTCTCAGCAAGGGCCTTCTTGCGCAGTCTCGTCATCTCACGTTGGGCGATTGAGGCAACCAAGCTGGAATCCAGACCACCGGAAAGGAGGACACCGTAGGGGACCTCAGCCATGAGGCGCTTGCGAACAGCCTTCTCCAGGGCATGTCGAAGGACCTTGTAGTCGACGGGGTTCTGGGGAATCTTGGTAGGGTCCCACCAGGAGGGGTTGAAATAGCGCTTGGTCTCGCCGGTCTTGGAGTCGTAGATGTGGCCGGGGGGGAATGCCTCGATCTTGTCGCAGACTGTGTGCAAGCACTTGAGCTCGGAGGCGAAGTAGACAGTACCGGGCTCCTTGGAGGACCAACCCTGGTAGAAGGTGGTGATGCCGATCGGGTCTCGGGCGGCAATAGTGCGGTCCTGTTTCTTATCGTACAGAACGAACGAGAACATGCCATCGAGATGGTTGGGGGCGTCGGTGTCGTATTGGGTGTACTGAAAAGGTCTCTTGTAAGTTCCATGCACCAACTCATGCATTATGAGTCACCTGAAGGCTGGGGGCGACCTACCAGGGGGATGATGACTTCGCAGTCGGAAGTGGTCTTGAAGTGGTAACGACCATGGAGCTCCTTTCGAATTAGACGATGGTTATAGATTTCACCGTTGACAGCGAGAATGATTGAGTCATCCTCGTTGGTCAGGGGCTGAGCACCAGACTCTGTAGAAAATGGTCAGGCGGCGGAGCTAAGGGCGAGATCGGGGGAGGGTGGCAACTCACCAACACCGACAATGCTGAGACGCTCATGGCACAAGACTAATATAGAAGATCAGTAAAGGGATAAGGTGCAGTTTGGAGACCAATTGACCTACTGGTGTGGTTGGAGATGATGCTTCCACCTGAGCATGCTATTCAGTATTTGCACTCAAGAAGCGGTTCGACTCAGTAACTTACTCCAATCGGGACCACGGTGTCGAATCCTGCACCAATCAGGTCAGTGAATTGAAAAACAAGAGGGTTGTCAGCGGGAGATAAGCTTACTGTTTCGCAAGTTTGAGCGCAGTAGGCTTAAACTTCTGGACGTCGGGATGACTTCGTCGCGTGCCATGTCAGTCAAAGGAGGTCCTATGGCGGGGGTGCGATTTTGGATGGCGGGGTGATGGGACAGTGCCCCTCCAGATCCATGTCGCGTTGGCCGTCGGCAGCGCAGTGCGTGCATCGGGATTGCAGATTGGGGATGTAAACTTACCGATGACAAGCAAAGATGCCACACATGATTGCGGTTTTGCAGAGGAGGACAATCAACACCACAAAACGAGACAAAATACGTTCAAGATACGGAGGAGGGAAAGAAAGAGAAGAGTGTGACTGAGAGGGCGCAAGCAGTTGTTTAAGAAAAAAAGAGGGGAGTCATTCAAAACTCCACCAAGGAATTGGCCCGGCACACGCAAAAAAAAAAAGTGGAAGGCTACCGCCGGTTGTGGCAGTCACGACTCATAAATAAGGTCCATCAAAGTTATCCACTACTCTTCTGCTCTTGCCCACACACCGGTCTTGGACCCCCGTGGCCTGAGAGTACCGAGTACACGCTGTCTGCAGCTTGAGCTTTGCAAATCTGGAGTCACACGCTTTAGATAAAGGATACTGTACATACATATGTATGTAGGATACCGGAGGCTGCTGATAACGGCCTAGCTAGCTCATCAACCACCCATAACGCTCCCTTGTTGTAAAGCGGCCGCTTCTCCAACAATGCCGGCCGACTTCGGCTTGTAATTCGACCATCTCTATTGGCGGCTGACCTGGAAAACCCTGAGCCGCGCAGTCATTACCTACGTTAATAAACCTGGTGCTTCCGATAAGAGCTGCGTGAGTTGTCGTATCGTGGGAAGCTCAAAGATGTGTAACCCTGCCAAATACCTTAATCCTGGATGTCCAGATGAGCTCAGCCCGGGTTGGTTGGTTGGCCATGCCATGAGTACCTAATCGTGTTTGTCTTTCCCATAGTTCTCTTCATTCACAAGAGCAGTCCCCGTGTGGGGGAAACGCCACATCCACGCGGTTGAGAGGAATATTGCATTAATTCGTGGGGATATCAAACCTTCGGACCATCGCCGAGGACAAAATCAAACCTACATTGAAACATTTGCGCAAAGTTATGTCTGCTCCATGCAGACACCCACTCAAGCAAATCCCCAGCGAGTGATACAGTACAGTCATGGTAATGTTAGGGTTGTGGGGCCAATAGATATGCCAGAAGCAAGTCCGGCCAAAGGGTTCCGACAACGCTGCTCCGAATGATTCACGCTCACCGGGACCGGGAGCGGGAGGGAAACCGGGACTGCACGACACCTTAGAGGAACCAAAATAGATTTCAGGAGATGCTTCGCGATATTTACTCTCAACTCAACTCCGGTCGTGCCGTCTTTCTACTGTGGTACGGAGGCGCTAATGAATCTTCCAAGCCCATTGTGCCATGCGATCCTGCGCCGTGCTGTACTTTGCCAATGCCAAGCCAAGCTCTGCTACCGTGTGACTTGTGAACCTGCCATGTCCTTGCAGTTGCCATTGATACAGGCATCTCGTTTCCTTCAGCGACATCTCAAAGCAACCAATTTTTCGCCCCTGGTATTTCCTAAACGCCATGACCAGATATCCCGAACAATGTGTCTCAAGTCTTTCCTCACAAATCCCCCCTTAAACTCTTTGTCCCTCATGGGGCCGGGTTATCGCGAACGGTACGGCGGATCCGCTTATCGTACTCGGAGCGATCCCTCTTAAAGAGATTATATGCGTCCGCCTGAGCCGGGGACTCGGGGTTAGGGTCGTTGAGCAAGTCCTGGATACCCAAGAGAATCTGCTTCACTGTGATGGCTGGCTTCCAAGCCTCTTCCTCATTGAGAATCGACAGGCAGACGGTACCGGAAGGGTAAACGTTGGGATGGAACAGTGGGGGGACAAATCTGCCTACAAAACACAAAGACAAATCAGTATTGTATGTTCGTGGGGGATGCTTTTCACGTAAAGTCGGTTATCTCACATTTGGGAGGTTTCGTGGGGTACTCTGCAGTGTAAATGTCAGCGCAAGCTTCTTCAGGAGGGAACCGTGGGATGTCTTCATGTGCACTCACCATCAGGGAAGGAGATTGTCAGTCGAAACAGGCCTCCCTCCCAGATCGTCTTCTCTTTGCCTGGGATGCCGCATTCCCAGTTCTTGACGTCCAAGACTCCCTCCTTGGTACGCACAGGCTTCGCAAAGAAACCAAAAGGATGGTCTCGCCTCCATTGCTTCCTGTCTAGATTTAGCCAACTATCCAAAGTTAGTCGAGCAGCTAGCCTTACCTCTCCTCCTGTAATCTATTTTGGCACAGGGACATGTTGTGTTGGTCGACTACGTCGTCTTGTTGAAGTCGTTGGGTGTGAAACTGGGGATGTCCTTTCGCAAGATGATAAAACGTCACGAGAGCAAGTAGAATCGAAGGGTCGGTGTCGGTGTTGATGTCGGTGCACGGGCAGAAAGGAAGGTAGCTAACTGTTGACCTTGGTGGAGGCGGGGGGAAGTCGGGTTGTGTGTTGCGAGGTTGGAGCAATGAACCCTGCGCGCAACTGTTTGCGGTTGAGAGGTCTGGCCCTGGTGAGACGCCGAGAGTAAAAGTGAAGGAATCAGACCGAAGTAAAAGTCACGGCCTGAGGCGCCGTCTCCGTATGGCTAGGTTCGCAAATATGGGTTTATGATTCGATCCATCGGCAAACCCACCAAACTACGCGACGGCCATTAGGCAAAATGGCGCCAGCACTCAGCGGTCTCAATAGCCAACCACCAAGCCATAACCCCCTGTAGACCAGGCCTTGTAGGCAGGCTCCAGGTGGGTGGGCTCAAGCCATTTGGCGGGGTGATCTCACTACTCTGGAAGGTGATCGGGAACCCAGTGAGGGCGGGGCTGAGAATTACCGCCTACAATTGCCCCATGGCACGAATACTATGCCTAGGTACCTGGGCCGTGGCCTCGGCTCCCCAGTCCGGAGGGCAGGTGTGAGGTGGTCATCCGCGACCACACCTTGGCTTTGGAGTAAAGCATCTTCTTTTCACATCTCACACTACCGCATCCACGGCCAAACTTCCTTTGACTATCCGAGGACGGTCTGCAAGTTTTGGAAGTGTTCTTTCATCTTTATCTACTCTTCTGCTCGCGAATCTGGTTCGGCTTTGATCCCACACGTCGTGCGTTTTCGGTCTCTATTTGTGCATGTGGGGTTGCTTGAGCTGGTGAGGAAGCCATGACGGACGCAAACAAGGACACGCCTGAGGGTACAAAGAAGGGGGAGGTCGATCCTGTTATTGAAAAGACGGATCCTGTTCTGGAGAAGGATTCTATCACTCCTGCGGCACCAGAACCGGCTGCCCAAGAGCCTAAGGAGGAGGCGACTGAGTCTGTCGAGATAGCCTCCACGGAGACGAAGCCGGTTGAAGACGAGTGCATTGAAACTGCACCTGTTGAATCCGAAGCTGTCGACACTGAGGAGGTCAAATTAACCGGAGATGTCCTGATCGGAACCCAACAGGCGGAGTCAAAACCAACTGAAGACGTCTCTGAGGAAGCACCCCCTGTTGAGATCACAACCACCGAAACTAAGGCCGTTGAGGTGAAGCCTGTTGAGTCCAAGATCACCGAGCCTGCCCCGGTTGAGCCTACCCCGGTTGAACCAGCCAAAGGCGAGCCAACTCTAGTCGAGTCGAAGCCAGAGGAGGAGGAGACTCCCGCATCGAGACCATCCGATACGGAACCTACCAAGGTAGACCCTATTGAGACGAAATCCATTGAGGAAGTGGAGGATTTCTCAGATCCAGATGAAGACGACTTGGATGACTTGGATGGTACGTTATCTATAAACGCTGTCGTTCGAGCTATGCTCATTCATTATTACTAGACATGCTTGATGATTTCTCGACCGTCAAGCTAGACTCGCAAAAGGCTCCTACTACTTCTAGCGCCCCCAGATCAGATGTTCCTAACACAGCCCCCTCTAACAAGCAGCCAGAAGTTGATGAGACGTTCTCAGAGGAAGAATTTGCCAAGCAATTGCAAGCCGGTATGGCTGATCTGTTGGGCGAGCTCGAGAAATCGGTATGTTTATTTCTTATTCTAGAAGACCCCTACCAAGGAGGAGGCTTACACCTCGATAGCCAGATATGCAGGCACAGTTTGAAGACATCTTCAAGCAAATCGCTGCATCAGAAGGAACGACAGACCCTGCTGCACCTAGCAGTTCCGCAAAACCCCCTCCTCCTCAGGCCACTGCCGAAGACGCATCCTTCCAGGATACGATCCGTCGGACCATGGAGCGTATGCAAGCTTCTGGTGATCAGGCTACTGCTGCGGCCGCTTCAGGGGGGGCTGATGATTTTATGAGTGAGATGCTCAAACAACTTTCCTCAGGCGATCTTGGCGCCCTCGGCGGGGAGGAAAATGAGGAAGAATTCTCCAAGATGCTCATGGGCATGATGGAGCAACTCACTAACAGGGAAATCCTTTATGAGCCTATGAAGGAACTCGACGAGAAGTTCCCAGAGTGGCTTGCCAAGAATCGCAGCACCACGCCACAGGACGATCTGAAGCGATATGAGGAGCAGCAGGCCGTCGTACGCGAGATTGTGGCTAAGTTTGAGGAAAAGACATATTCAGATTCGAATGCAGCGGACAGAGAATTCATCGTAGACAAGATGCAAAAGGTATGTTCTTTGGATATCTAAAGTTTTGTTAAGACACCTTTCCTGACACTCGATTTACAGATGCAAGCGGCTGGATCACCTCCATCAGATTTAGTAGGGGACATGCCCTCAGCGCAGGAGGCATTGAACCCAGGGGATGAAGCTTGTAACCCACAGTAAATACAGAGTTTGGGTGCTCTTATCACGCCTCAAAATCCCTTCGGGTGGTTATTGTACACTGTCAATGACATGATCCTCCTTCGCCTAAACGCCAAACAATTTACCCTTAGACCCTATAGCCCTAACGCCGAAAAATGTAGCGGCCCGATACCGCCCACTCTGCTCAAAATTCCGTTCCATTATGATAGATCCATTTGATCTGATGTATTTGGCTGAAAGCCAGGTTGTGATGTATCTTTTCTTACGAGTTCATCGAATATATTGTCCCACTCGTCATCTGAGAATGTCGGAGAAGGCGGTCGTGGCCCGGCTGAGGCCCGTTGTTCTTCGTAGGACGCGATCATGGCTTCGAGTTCTTCTTCTTCCGTCATGGGGTCCATCATCATATCGACCTCTTTATAATTATGGGATAGAGTTTTTGCCTCTTCAAACACCGCTGCATCCTCGATGTCTGCCTCTGAGAATTCGGGTGCGTCGTGAGACAGCTGACCTTGGTTAGCCAACCAGGTCCTTTTCAGAAACTATTTGTGCATGTTAGCGACATGTATTATTTCAAGCATGGGGTAGGATAGGTACCTGTCCCTCGATGTCTCTTCTCTGCCAGGCCTTGTTATTACTCTTCTGTCGCACGTTCTGCAAAAAGAGTTTCCGCCTGCTCTCCTGGGCATCCTCGCGCTTTCTGACAACAGGGTTCGGACGTGTCGGGCGCGAAGCGAACTTGAATTTGGGAGGCTGGATGGGTGAGGACTGGACCTGTCGCTGAGGGAGAGTGTTCTTCTCTACTGGCGAAAGTGGTGATGATGCGCGAATGGGTGAAGACGACAGCGGGGATGGGGCAGACGGGCGATGGTCCCAGGAGCCGGAGAAGATTGGTGGAGGAGCAAATGACAGCATATTTTTGGCTGCGGATTCGTGTCCTTGTTTCATAGATCTTCAATTGTTAATTGAGAATGTAATAGTGAGATCTTGAAAAGCAAAAGATGCGTGTTGCAATTGTGTACGTTGATGGAGGTGGGCGGGAGGGTGGTCAAGGACGCCTACTTGACGCGGTTCTGTCACGGGCGCGTTATCACGTGCTTAGCGTAAATGGGTAGCGAATTACCACAAGTGCTCATAATCTGCAGGTTCCATACGAGATGGTACGTACTGCTAAAGTGGGTGGGGCATATGAAAGTTCGCTCCGACCCCAGCCGAATTGGCGACCTGGACGGACGGAGGCTGTCGGTGAATCGGCACACCGAAGGAAAAACTGGCGACGTTGACGACATGACCCGAGTTTGTTTCTTCTATTCTGTCATCGCTTCTTTGCCTGCTTTTCTTGTTATCTTAGAATGAGGAATCGCATTCTTTCTATCTCTTCTATATGCTGCTGAGTGCTTCGGCGGCCTGATGAACGTCTTTTCAGCCTCTGCCTTTGCGACCCGAATTGGCGCTCGACAATGGACCTGCTCAGCCTGTCGACGCCAATTGCTTCGCAGTAATTCCTCCCGACATGTCGGTACAAGAGGGTTTGCCTCGGGAAATGGTTGGCGAGGCCGCAATGGGTCCAGAACGAATCCCGGTCGAATCGTTTTATATGCCTCGACAGGCACAGCCGCAGCGGCGATAGGTGCGGGCACGTTGGCTTTTACCGACGAGATCAAGAATGGATATGAGGCAGCCGAAAGAACTGGGAGGGTAGCTGCAGCGCTGGCCATTTGCATCAACGAGTACGGCGCAAGTAATTCTTCTCGGCGCAAACCGTTGGGCTAACACCGTCACAGTTACCGGACAACGTTGAATGCTAGAGCGACCATTGAAGACCCAACTGAGCAGGATAAAGTGTTGAATGCGTGTCACAAGCGATGCGCCGAGCGAACTCTGGTGGTTTTAGAGAAAAATGGGGGCATCTTTATCAAACTTGGGCAGCATCTGGTTCGAATCTCGCAACCCCAACGTGATTGGAAGTCATTGCTAATACGGACTCATAGAGTGCCATGAATTACCTCCTCCCACCCGAATGGACAACCACTTTTATTCCACTCCAAGACAAATGCCCAGTTTCCTCTTTCGAGTCGGTCGAGAATATGTACCGCCGAGATACGGGGGAGGATCTGTGGGAATATTTCTCCGACTTTGCGAGCGAGCCTATCGGCGCTGCCTCCCTTGCGCAAGTGCACTTGGCAACTATCAAAGAGTCTAGTCGAAAGGTCGCTGTTAAGATTCAACACCCCGAATTGCAGGCTTGGGCTCCCCTAGACCTCGCCTTGACCCGATATACGTTTTCAACATTGAAGCGATTCTTTCCAGAATATGACCTCGAGTGGCTCTCGTCCGAGATGGATGTCTCTCTGCCAAAGGAGTTGGACTTTCAAGAAGAAGCGCATAACGCACGTCGCATGAAGGAACATTTCGCCAAAATTCCAGAATTACCCCTTGTCATTCCTGACGTCATCTGGGCCAAAAAACGTATCCTTGTGATGGCGTGTGAGTCAGGACACCGTCTCGATGACCTCGAGTATCTTGACAAGAACGAGATCGATCGTGGTGAGGTCTCTGCCACACTAGCTCGTATCTTCAACGAGATGATTTTCGGAAATGATGCGCCCTTGCACTGCGATCCTCATGGTGGTAATATTGCCATTCGCAAGAACAAATCACGTCGTAGTTTGGGTCGAGGTCCTAACTTTGACGTTATTCTTTACGATCACGGGCTTTACCGAGATATTGATCTTCCCCTTCGAAGGTCATATGCAAAAATGTGGCTTGCAGTCATCGATGGAGATATGGATCGCATGAAGAAGTACGCGCACGAGGTTGCTGGTATTACCGATAAGGACTTCCCTTTATTCGCGTCCGCCATCACGGGTCGAGACTACAGCGTTGTCAGCCAAGAAGGGTCCATCTTACGGACTCGCTCCGCTGATGAGGAAAAGAACATGACTGGTGCACTACAGGATGGTCTCATCGTGGACCTTGTGGGGTTGCTTGGTCGTGTACCACGCATCATCCTCTTGATTCTCAAGACGAACGACTTGACCCGCAGCCTGGATGAAAACCTCCAGACGTCGCAGGGCCCGATCCGCAGCTTTATGATTCTAGCACGATATTGTACCCGTACTGTTTTCCACGAGCAATTAGAGGAGATTCGTGGACGCGGGTCACTTCTATGGCCACCTAACGCCCTGCGGGTGTTTGCTGCCTGGGTCGGCTTTCTGCGTGTTGAGATCAAGTTGGAAGCGTTTGAGCTGTGGCTGGGCGTGAAGAGAGTGTTGGGTTTTAAAAGTATTGAGTTTTCCAGTGCTCCTCTGAGAGAGTGATACCTGGGGTTACCTTACACATACATATATATACGCGTAGAATCGTACATAATTGGATACTCAAAATCTTTGTACATCACATCGAGTTATATTGACAAGCAATTTTTTTTTAGTAAAACATGTACAGACCCCTGTACATTGCTTTGCGTGACGATGGGCTTCCTGCTATGCAAGGAGATTTGTAAAATTTAGTGTGCCTGCATGGTTACCTAAGACAACCAAGTCAAAAATAAATCCTTACAATTCACGATCCGTAGAGGGCCGTAGAGGGGGAGCTCCTAAAATTAATATAGTAATGAAGCGAATAGAACAAACAGTATTCGATATTCCTTCCCCCCCAACTGCCTGCAGGCCAGATTCTGAGAACGACCAGCATATGTCGGCCCAGGATAACTAACTTAAGTCACCCCACTAAGTTAAGTTATCAAACGTTGAATTACCAAATCGGGAAATTTAGACAAAATCCCTCAACACCATTGTCTTCACACCTCCAGAGAGCGTATTAGCAGCACCCTTTTTCAATAAGCACCACTGGTTCCGTGGTCTAGCTGGTTATGGCATCTCGCTAACACCGAGAAGGTCCCCGGTTCGAGCCCGGGCGGAATCACATTTTTGCTCCCGTGTCCAAAACCACCACCTTGAACACCTGTCTGCAGCCTACGTCTTTCACATATAAGCCTCACGACTTAGGGCAAAGAGGGCCTAGAGAGCTCCACTTCTCGGGTTTCTTTTTCTTTTTCTTTCTTTCCTTTTCTCTGCTATCCCCACGTCGGAGCAGATGAGGCACATACGGTCCTCCGGTTTACCATCAGCAGCACAAGCAGCTTGGGTTCCGTGGTCTAGCTGGTCATGGCATCTCGCTAACACCGAGAAGGTCCCCGGTTCGAGCCCGGGCGGAATCATTCTCCTCCGCTGGAGGGTACAAGCAGCTCCCCTAGGTTCCGTGGTCTAGCTGGTTATGGCATCTCGTTAACACCGAGAAGGTCCCCGGTTCGAGCCCGGGCGGAATCAGTCTTTTTGCTCTCCATGTCTTGTCTATATTGTTGAGTAGACTGTATTGGTGATGGCTTCATATTTTACCAATGCCAGGTGAGGGGTATTGTTGAGACCATGTATACGACGTTAGTATCTGAGTGGACAAGATCAAGTACCTATTATGACAAGCTTTTCACACAATCACCTGACCCAGACATCATATAGATAGCAAAAACGTAGAGGGAGATGTGTGTACACCAAGATATTTTTCAGGGTACTAAATTGTCTCTATGAATGTCAAGTATTCCATCATGTCGTTCGTTATCTAAACCTTTTAACGCCATACCAATGTCCGCCTTGTTCTGAAACCCATTATCCGTTCCTGTGCCTTAGGTATAAGTTTCCCAAACGCCATCCAGATGCAACTTTTACTCGAATGTTCCTCTACCTAGTAGTCCACCGACAACCCCAATTCTTCGCTCTGCTCCCCGAACCTTCTTCTCCTCCCTCCTCCTCTCACTCTGCTCCAGACGAGCTCTCCTCTCGCTATCACGCGTGAATGCGTTGATGCCACTCTTCTTGCTTGCCGTCTTCTTGATCTTGGCACTATCACTGAACCCACTGGCGGGTGTTGACACTCCAGAGCTGGTCGTGGATACCGAGGATCCTGACACGAGAGAATTGGTTGTGGCGCGGCGTAGGAGCGCGGGAACTTTGAAGGACGTAGATTGTGCGGTGGCGAAGGCGAGACGATTCGAGGTTACTGATGTAGAAGAGCTGTTTCGCTTTAAGCTGATACGGTCAACGACAGCGACGCGGCCACGACGGGCGTTGGGCTCATTGTTCTCCTTGTCGCTGCGGGTTGATGATGGATGGTCTTCGTCCTCGTTGTCAGATCCAACTTCAGTAGCAGGGACAATGGAACCATGAGGCTCCTCCAACAAATCAGACAGGGTCTCACGGAGCTCGCCAATGTTAGATGGTTTCTTGCCATCGGTGGTTCTGCGTAGATGAGCAGCCGGCCGATTGTCCCCGGCAGAGCCCAGCGCCTTTCGCGGCTGGCTATCAGGGATGGTTTGAGGCTTATCTGCCTTATCCTCCTGAGACTCAGAGTCTTGGGATGTCTCCGTTGGCTGCTCAACGATGTCTAAGAAATCCATCTCGTCATCGCTGCCGCGGTCTTCAATAGTTCGTAAGAACGCCTGGTTACCAGGATTTTCAGCAATCTTCTTGACGCGCTCATCAGAAAAGAGAGCCTTCTGCATTTTGGCAAACTGGCGACGCTTCATTCGTCTGCGAGCTTCACCATCATCATCGTCGTCAGAGAGATCATAGTCAGCTCCACGTTTGCGTCGAAGTATTCCAGTTGTGATGTCCTTGAACAGCTTCTCGACCTGCTTCTCGTCTTCCGCACGCTCCCGATCCCTGTGAATGTTTAGTTTTTGTGCTTGTACGGGCCTAAGGATCAAACTTACGCATAGAACGCTGCCAACTTGGCTTCATCGATATCGTTACCGGCCGCATCATCAATCATCTCCCTGACAGATGCCACTGACTCGTTATCGCTGTCCTCGCCATCGGCACCTCCCAGACCAGCATATTCGTCCTCAGACTCCTCGGCCTGCTCTTGGACCATCTCTTTGGCCTTGCTCGTCTTCTTAATGAACTCCTCCTGAAGCTGTCGCTTCTTCTCCTTCTTGGCGCCCTCCTGAAGGAGGTTGAAGGCTGTATCTGGCTTCTCAATTGTGCTTGGTTGAGGAGTCTCCTCAACCCGCACACGGGAGTCCATCTTTCGACGGAGTCGGCCTCGGCGAACAAGGGGTGAGCCCTGCCCAGCTTGCTCGTGGTCAACCAAGACTGTCTCTACAGTGGAGAAGGGAGGCTCCACGAATCGGTCTTTCAGAGGGGTATGCTTCTGGAGACCACCATCCTGCGACAGTTCAATCATGTCAGAAAGTTGAGTGCTGGATTGCTCCCGGAGAAGGCTGTCCAAGCCGCGCATCTGGGATTGGGAGAAGTTGAGTTGGACTCCTTGAGTAACTCCCTGAGTCTCTTCCGTTTGGCTATCCACGATCATATCTTCAGGTTCATCCATGGTCGCAGAAAAGTTAGAATCTGGGAAGTTATCGAAGTCAGGCATTATGGAGTGAGTTGGTCCACTCGCAGGGCCCATCTGGCTGTCATCCATGGTTCCGGCGAAGATCTGGGTGAGTCCAAGACCAGCTGGTCCCTGAACAGGGAGTCCAGGAATGAAAGTTTTCTTCGCTGATCGTAGTACCGAGGTAGGTACTGCAGGTGACTGAGAGCTGGGAACCGTCGGCGATTTGAAGATGGTCGTCTTGGGCTTTGGCGTGGTCTCAACATCATCTTCGTCATCGGAGATGATAGTGAGGTTCTTCCGTGCCCGTCGCTTGTTGAGGACGGGAAGGTCATCGGCGTCTTCATCCATGTTTTGGCTGGCCACTGGGGTCTTATCCCCAGAATCCTCTTCCTCCTCAGCAGAGACTTCGGACTCGGCGTCTTCAGCCTCAGCTTCGAACATTGGGTTGTCGCCTGCTTCATCATCCTCATCCTCGTCCTCGGATCCGGACAGTTCGGCTTCATCTACTTCTGCATCGACCTCATCTGCAGAAGCCTGGTACTCCTCATCCTCGCTGTCATCCCAGGCCAATGGGTCAACCTCTCCATTCTCCTTCTTTTCCTTTTTGAACTCTTCTCGCTCCTGCTCCATGATTTTCTGTGCTTCCTCTCTGGCCTTGGCGACGATGTCGTCAACCTCCTGCATTTGACGCTCACGCTCCTCTGCGGTTTGGATGACCACACCTTGGGCTTTGAGCATTTCAAGCCGGCGATCGCGTTCCACCTTTGCCTGTTGCCGAGCCTTTTGTTGAAGGAAATTCTGTAGCTGTCCAGCTGTCATTCCGTGGTTGTCATCTCGCCTTCGAGATTCCTTGCCAGGAGACCTCACCTGGGCTAGGGCACGGAGAGCCTTCAGGGAATGAGACTCTTGCGCCCTCTTGGATGGCACACTGTCAAAGACAGCTTTGACCTTATCCTTTTTGGTCATCCTGATTTCTAGTTCGTCGTCCGAGTCGAGCATGGTAACATTAGCTAAGACTTGGGGGAGTCTAATGCGAACTTGGCGCTTGGTAGTGGCTTTCGGCTTGGGTTCCTCTTCTCCAACCTCGACGGCTTTGCCCTTGCCCTTGTCCATGCGCAGGCTAGCAGATGTGGCGAACTCATCACGGCTTGGTGATATCGCTTCTTCCGTCTCTAACTCGATCGCTTCGGTGTCGGGTCGCTTCGCAAGTGGGGGAGAGCTGGGAGGTGTTTGAACGTCTTGCATCTCAACATCAGAGTGAGGAGTTGTAGGTCGGCTTGAGCTCGTGATCTTGGGCTCCGGTTCGCCAGCGGGACGAAAGTTGAAGCGCTCAAACAATGTATTCTTGGTAATCCTCTTTCGCGTCTTGGCTTGGTGGGCAAGCTGCATGCTTCTTGCCATCCTCTGAGTCTCTCGATTCATTTCTTCAATAGCCCTTTTGCTTGCCTTGCGAGCAGATGGGCGCTGAGTTTGGGTCAATTTCCGGCCGCCTTCGTCATCCGTGATGCCAGAATCGTCTGAAGCCATTTGCTCGAGCTCTGAAGCAATTTTCTCTTGCCGAGCGCGCTTCTCAGCGTTGCGGGCCTCCTCCTCTGCCTCGCGGGCTAGACGTTCTTGTCGCTTGCGTTCGACGAGAGCCTTGAATCGGTCTGATTTCAGTGCTGGTAGATCGTTCTCGGAATCGGACGCATTCTGGGTCGACTTTGCTGGTGAAGGGCGAGCAGGTGATGATACGAAGAGGCCAGGGCTAGGGGACCTGGTTGTTGATTGAGCGGACGACTCGTTTGTAGGTGCTTGAATAAGTGTGCGCTGTAGTCGTCGAGGTGCAACTGGGAGATCATCGTCTTCATCTTCCGCATCAGACATGTTGGTGTTACGCGTTTTCTCGCGCTCCTGATCCTGTAGTTCGAACATCTTCTTGACACGATCTCGAGCAGTCTCTGTGGCGGCGGCGGTGGTTTCGGGCTGTTCTGAGGGGCGTGTGATACCCTGCATCCTGGACGCGAGCCGCCCCCTCGGTCTGATCTCCTCCTCTGACTCGTCATCTTCTTGTGTAGGTAATTGAGGTAGATCAATGTGGCTGAATTCTGAAATTGTGGGAATAGATGTCTTCTTGGTAGCTTTTTTTGAGGGAGACGTATCCTCGTCGCTGCTTTCGACGGTCGCAAGTAGTGCCTTGATCTTGGATCGTGGAGTGAGAGGCTCTGAGGAGCCACCCAGGCCGGTTGATGGAGAGTGTAATGAAGACATTGCGTGTTGTGATGGAGAAAAAAATTATAAGAGATTTAATCAAGTAAAAGCATGGATATAAAGACGAAGAACAAGCAACGCAGAACTTTGGAGGGTAAGAAAGTGCAGTGTGTTTTCAATGAAGAGGAGGAAGAAGAATTAGAAGTGGTGCGGCACTGAGTCCGTGTTTAAGTGGTTGGTGGAGAGCTTGACGCGACGCGATTTTTCAACATATCCGTCACCAACGAATGCGCGTGCGCGCGACGCATCACCCCGCGTAAATAGGCGGCTTTCTCGCCCCGACACAGACAACACATCCATCTCAACGAATCTGGCATATTTTTTGAACAATTGCTGTAAAATTTTGTGCATGCTTTCTCGAATCAATCATTTGATTGACTAAACCCTGAAATATGTCTTGGGGATCTCAATGGTAGATTTAACGAATTGGGAAGACAACATATGTGCCTACACAGCCAACTAGACTATATCTTGGGTACCTACAGTATTATCTCACTGGCTATACTACCCATCTGCGACCTGAAAATTGCTAGTGATATATCTTGCGCTCAGTAAACTCCTCAAGTTCCCAAGTGGAGAACCCCAAGCTTAATAACATCGCTCGCGAGATGTCTGGCTAATTCGTAATCCGTATACATACTGTAGTTAGCTGGTGGGGTTATGTCGCTAAAGGATTATCGGGCTGAGGCTTAGCAATGTAGATGGATCATGGATCAATCGTCAGCTCAACCCCGGCCACGCTGGAAAACCGTAATAAAGTAAAACCGGATCCGCATGCAAGATTCTGAGGCTATACTCAGTCTAGTAATAATTAAGGTGTCTCTGCCGCATCTACCCTCCGAGACCCAAACTATACGAATTACGCGCCACTCAAACATAACGAAGTATGGAATCTAGGGAACCCAGGTCTCACATCTCAAAGCCACGTTCTGTACGGACATGTACCGAATGTAAACAAGCAAAGGTAGAATCACCGAGCGACTTCCTCGTCTTGAATGGTTTGCCAACCCTGTTGATGCTAGCTCAAATGCGATTCCAAAGTCCAGTTTCCGAACCCATGCTCAAGATGTCGATCCAGGCAGCTATTCTGCACTATAGATGCGGCTTTCCAAAGGACGCCGGCTAGAAAGTAGAACTTCCCTCGAAGATTTGATGAGGCACCGTTGACATATCTTCTTAGACGCATCGAGGCTATGAGCAGGGAACTCCAAGAGTTGCGTAGTCGGCACGAGGGAGACAATGCCCCTTCGAACTCGGAGCCAAGCACTGTCAACACCAACGACTCGTCCCAGCCATATTTCGAAGGGTCGGGTGAAGATGATTTTGAGTTGGTTGAAGACACTATTTCGTTGGATGACGTACTAGTGGAATCTCACTTGGCTATTAATGCCTTTCAAGTGTATGTTTCGATAGCAGCCTACCTCTCCGTGGCGCGCGCTCACCACTTTTAGCTTCGCCGAGGTATTCCGTCCCCAGTTACCGCTTCTCGAGGCCATCTCAATACGCGACATGTATGTTACACAGCCCTTCTTGTTCTGGACTATTCTCGTGGTAGTCTCCTCGCATCTACCAGGGAGCTCTTATCAAGACTTGTACACCCGGCTGTACGAGCCTTACGCGAAGTTGCTGAATGAAGAGGCCATGAGAGTGCCATTACCATTGCACAAGATCCAAGCTCTCCTTTATATTTGTGCGTGGCCTCTTCCCATTGAAACGCAAGTCAAGGATCCTTGCTGGTTGCACTGTGGAATAGCGATTCAAGCAGCACGATACATGGGCTTAGACAGAGAGCAACCTCTACCGACAAACCGAAGTATGGGTGTGACTCCGGGGACTAGGCGTGCCAGGATAAATACTTGGCTTGGTTGTTTCTATGTAGGCACATCGTATGTTTCTTGTGGCCTGCCCATTCCTCATTGACACCCCAAGACTAACTTATCACAGACTCAGCCTTCACTTAGGACTTCAACCGCCTATCGACTCCGATCTTGACTTCGCAGTAATTCACTCCTTCTTGAGCGAAAAAACGGTGTCATTCGATTTCGCATCTCAGATCAGAGCCCATTTAATTGTGGCAAAGTTTACCAACATTTTGCTGCAAAATACCAGCGACGTTGTTGGCGCTTCCCTGATACGGCTTGTAACAAACGAGCTGGACGTCATCAAATCTGCTTTTCATGAGGATAATCCCGGGGCTGTAAAGCTTCAATTCAGCATCTTGGCGATCAAGCTTCATTTCTACGCCTTTATGATTACAAAATGGCCTTCAAACAGCTCATCCCGCGATATCCTATTGCAAGCAGGACTCACAGCGGCGATGCGAATCATAGATATCTCGAGCAAACCCACACGCAGTATCTTTCAAAGTCTTGAAAATGGTGACCTACTATCGGTACAGAGACAAAGGTGCTTGCCCAAGAATTATTACCGCGGTCTCGCTTTCGCCACAATATTTCTCATCACGTTCTTCCACCTCAATGCCTCACCGTCCCAAGAAGAACGACAATCAGCTGCAACTCATATCAGTCTAGCTCAATGTGTCTTCAAGGGTTGTTCAGTTGACCCTCTTGACGAATACTCTAGGACAGCAAGGATGTTTGAGATTCTCACGCGACTCGCGCCTGGCAGCGTTGATCCTAGCAATCTTCGACTTACACATCGCATGGGGGTCTCGATACTTTTTAACGCGGCTAAGATAGCGGATGAGGCTCGCGGTCGGTCTACTGAGGTTGTGGAGAATCTGGAAGAGAAGAAGAAAGCTATGCTGGGCTCGCCATCGAGTCATGAGCCGCAGCAGGACATGCCCTACACAATGGAACTGGCAAACTCAGACCTCGAATTTCTCAGAGAGTTCTGCTTGAGTGACCCGATCATGAACATGATCAATTTTGATTCCACATATGCTTCTTAGGATAGCAATTGGACACATGAACGCCGTACAGCCTACTTTTTTGTGTAATTTGATCACCCAAAAACTATTGCTGAGCCCTGATATTCTCACATACCCAGTAGTTTTTAGACTATATAGATTATACGTAAGCGATTTAACTACCAAAACTCCTATGCCCATGACTTAAAAAGAATTAAACTATGACGTGTTAAAGCAGGTCAATAATTCTCGTCCATACTACCTTAGATAAACTTATGCTTCGCCAATAGATACTTTGCGAACACGATCGTGCTCACCCCACAAACTGTAGCTCCAAAGGCGCTCATTTTGGGCCAAACATTGCGAAGAGTAATTTCTGTGGTGGGCAGTACAAAAGTCGCGAGGCCAAGATGCTGCTGCGATCCATGTACGTCATTCTCCATGAAACCTCCCGCCGACGATTTCTTCCCCTTTCGAAACCTGGGAATTGTGACTTTGAAAGCAAGAGCGGGCTCGAAGAATCCTGACCAAACAATGTCTTCCTTGTTTACGCCGAGGGCCCTTGCAACGTTATCTGGGGAGAGGAATCCTGCATCTTTTACATAGGAAAAGTTCGACTCGGAAGTGAAAATGACGTCGATGGTGATATCAAATGGGCCGGCGTTCTTGGAACGGAGAACTTGAGCGATGTCTGAAAGAGTCTTTGGCGCATCGTGAGAACCGGCTCTGACTGGGGCTTCAACGAGGGATGCGGCTGCCTTTGTGCTAGGGCCTGGAAGGGTGGCTTGGAGGAGGGCAATGCTGGCCCTGAATTCTGCAGTGGATTTGAGAGGTTGTCCCTTGCCGATGGTGGCAACGCTGGCCCGTATCAGATGATTGCCTCTTTTGGGCCTATTCTCGAGCCTGAGTCGTTCCTCTCCTGGCTCGAGATCCATGAGATGGTACACAGCGAACTTCGCACATGGACCCAATTCAATCTCCATCTGGCCGCCGATGCCAAAGGCAAAGTTCCCTGAGGTTGCTTTCATTCCTGGATATGGCCCATGCTGATTGTGTGAAGAAAAGGTGTTAGGCTCCTTGACATAGTATGAGGGTTTAGGTAGATACTCACAATCATCGCTACTCTAGCTTTGGAAGCCAAGCTGTTTGCTAGGCTTTGTGTCTCGGCGAGGGCCTCACATATAATGAAGATTTCCCCCGGACCTGTTGGTGTTGTATGGCCCTTCCCATAAATATGGAAGTCGATATCCCATGTTCCGGGGACATCCAAGTGCTGCTCCTTCACATATGCTCTAATTCGGGGGAGTAAACCATCAATCTGGCTGATCAGAATGTCTAGTCGGCCATGTTAGCAAATAAATCCCCAAGAAGGAATCCAGTAAGGGAGAAAGTCTCACGGTCTCTAACACTGCCCATGAACATGGATCGATATCCCACAACGCGAGCACCCTCTAATTTAAACTGATACGGCATCCCATCAGCCTTGGAGGGCCTATATACGGATTCACTAACTCTGACGGTTCGTCCATCCTCAAGCTGTTGGTACTTGGTGTTCTGTAGATGGAGAGCACCACCAGGTCCTCGCAAAATGTCCGGTCTTGCGTTCTCATAGAGGGCATGGGAAGCCACAGAGAACGGTGTGCAGCGAGCACTAGGCGTCATCGGCCGAACATCGAAGACACCGTTTGGGTAGACGGTTGCAACTGCACCTGGAGATTTGGGAGTTGCACAATGTCCACCGCATTCTAAAATCTTACCCATGTGTAGGAATCCGCCATACCGCTCTTGGATGTCGACCGAGTCGGTTTGCGGGTGCTGGCGCTTCAGCTGAATCGCGGCGTATGCTGCGAAGGGAGCAGGATCATATGCTCGGCCTCCAATAATAACATTGAAGTCGGGGTATGCCTCCATACCATCAATAAAAGGTTCGGGGCCGATCTGGGCAACAACCCGGGGTGCGGCCTCAATCTCCGCTGGTGTCAAAGGGGGGACGTTGGGTCCGCAGCCTTCGATGCGACCGGCGTGGAGTCTTTTAAGAATGATTGCCTTATCAATTCCAGAAAAGATGGAAACTGCCTTGATGTGGTAGTCCCTAATTCTGTGATCAGCCTAAGTGGTAGCAAACGAGTTACTTGTTGTCTGACTTATTGTCCTCCTGAGCAGCAATCTCTTCGAGGATCTCACCCATAAGCCTAACGTGCTCATCTGTTCCATCCCCACCAGCAGAGCCGAATATCAAGGGGACGCGGAACTTATGAACCAGGGCCATCATCTTTGTTAGATCCTTAACATAGGCTGACCTGGGGCAAGTTGTAGAACCAAGTGCCAACTTCTCAGGCCCACTGTCAGTTGAACCAGAGTCTAATATGATAGCAGTTGGAATGCCAGTGGGGACAAGCCTCGCTAGCTCATATGCTGTAAGAGTTTCGTCAAAGCCATAGCCAAGCATACCGACGGGTGACACGATGTGGCATATTGGATTTGATGCCATGGTGGGTTTTTGGGTTATAAAGCTAGGCATATTGAAATCTATCGGCGTGTTTAACAAGCAAGGGGGGGTGATATTTCTGCGTTGAATAGAGGAGTTGGTATTGGTGGGAGATGATAGTTGTTGAAGTTGATTGGAAGGGGGATGATCTGTGTGTTTGTCGTGAGTTTATAACCGTCTCAGAGTTTAAGTTTTGGAATAGAACAACGCCGACCTAAAGACCGACGGAGATGGCTGGCGCCGCGACTGACCGAATTCTGTATTGAGAACCCGAATATTATTGAAGGAACAGCTTTCGAGTAGGAAGACATCGTCGGTGACAGCACGGGAGAGCACGGGAGAGCACCCCCCAAGCCGATTTTCGCTTGGCAGATGCCGAAATGCGGCATCGATGCCCTCGATCGGACTTTTACGATAGACTCCGGTTCGGCAAGGATATCCAGTGCTACATATGCCCATAGCTATTAAAAACATCACAGGTTCTCGCGGATTTTGCTAACATATTTACGAATCAAGTGAACCTCAAGTTAGCCCTATGGAGCACGGCGTTGTTCAAGCGACCAAAGAAGATAAAGAGGCTTATTTTAGAGAAAGTTCGATCGGAACAGGGAATGCTGCTATTTTGCGTAATGTTTGAGGCTTGGAAGCATCCCAATCCGGGGTTCTGAGGGTTGGGGCCGAAGTCCGCTTCCTGAGCCGAACTTCGCTTTAAGAGTTGATTGGCCAATTTGACAGCAAGATTCCTTTAGCTGGACCCTTGCAAGGCTTTGCTAAAGATTTTATTCAAGGGGCGTACTGTGTAGATGTTTGAAGCTTAGATTGTGTATGCTTAATCCTTCAAGTGCTGACCGTTTCACCACGGATGGTGATTTTGATGTAGACCTTCATGCATATTGACAACGGAAGCATGGGCGTGTACCACATTCCCACCACGACGGGTTTTGCGGAAGATTTTGGGGAGGGAGTGCTAATATGAAGGGTTTGTTGTATTAACGATTGCTTGTGTTATGGCTTGTTTACCTCAATAGGCAAACGACATTTTTCAGAGGCTGGGGGCTACAAGGCAGGAAGGAGAGAGCAAAAACGAAAAGGAAGAAAAACTATGGAGGCAGATGAGTGAGAGGGTTCAGTAGGCAGGGTTGTTAACTAATAATATGTGTATGGCCTTTAGGTATATAATGAAAGGGGAGTAATAAGTAGTCAGAGAGTTAAATTGGAAGTTTTAATATAAAAACCAATTCTCCAAGCTTATTCAACTTTCTAGACACAGGCAAGCCGTTATAAAATAGAATAATTAATATTATTAAAAACCCCTACAAAAGCCTTATGAAATGGCTATTGCTTTTGATGCTAAAGTCTAACTAGACCTCATCTCTCCCGATTTTACCTCCGCACAATCTGTTGCCGGTTGTGCAAGCGCATCCCCCGTGGTGGCCTGGACCGAAGCTGATGCTGGACAGACAGATCGCGCACTGCGATAGCCCCTGAATATGCGACTCCGATGACGGTATAATTACGAAGTCGGATGTTTTCAAGGGTTGAGGGCAGGCTTGCCTGCTGGCTCAAGTTCAGCCGCTGGCTCTGATTTAGCTACTGCTATTGGAGTTGCTAGGCTGGATAGTAGCTGAGATGTATCCTTTTGTTTTCCCTGTGCCTTCTCTTGGCTTTGCAGTTGTGAATCACTTGACTGCAGATCTGATGCGTCAGGGGTTATATCCTTCATAGGAGGTTGTAGGATGGATTTAGAGTTCGCGCCACCTTGAGGTTGGGGGCTATGGTCCTCGGCTTGGGCCACAGCTGGCAGAGAGTCATCGAGAGATAGTTGACGCTCCACGTGCCGCCCCAACCCTTCTCCTAACTCTGATTTTGCGGGCGCCGGAGATTTAGGGGCGGTGGGGATGCCTGGTTGTGATGAAGGCGGGTTCTGGTATGGGACAAAGGGGAGGAAGTCCGATGAGGAGGCATCACCCGACTGTGCTTCTTTCTGGGCAGCCACCCAGGTCCCAACTTCTTGCTGCTGGATGGCCTCCTCCACAGGATCCCACTCAGCCTCTTCTTCTGGGTCGGGCCACCAACCCTGGACGAGCCCAAGTTCAGCGTCTCGCGCTGCAAGCGCCCTCACAAGCTCTAAGGTCGGTTAGGTCAGTTGCGAAAGAGGATGCAAGTGGGACGAAAATATAGCGAGAGATGCAATACATACTCATCATCCTCCAATAACTTTCGTCTCTGGGTTCACCCCATATAGTAAGGTTAGGATCGTATTTCGACGCCGGGGCTTCATATGGAATATTTCTGGGGTCTACCGGGGGATCTACCGGGGGACTTGTGGCGGAATCTGCCGGGGCGTCGATAGGTGAATGATCAGACATGAAGGCGTGAAGATGCGGTAAAGAGATACTAAAAAGAAGTGAAGGGTGAAAGAAAATTGTAAACAAGGGGAGAAGTGGCAGCTGTAGTAGACTGTAGAAAAGGCAGCAAAAAGGCACGTGGGGCTAACCGCGGTCGGCTACGACCTAAAGTTAAGCGCTAAACGACTGGCCAAGCAAGCGGGTGTCAGAAATCCTGGCACACCAAATCCACACCACACCCAGGCAAACCCCCCAGCGGCTCAAGGAAGCAGTCAACAAGGAGCTCCAACCTAGCTGCATGGTTTGTTCACAACATGGTATGTTCAGATTACAGGAGCAAGAGGCTCGGGTGCGCATGCACACATCCTATATGGACGGTAATCATGCAAGACTCTTGCAACCAACAATTCTAATCTTAGTGTCTTTGGGCTCTACTTGAATCGACTCTGTAAAGCGCCGCACCTAGTCCAGCGAGACGCCTGGAGGTTTGTGTTAAAGTCTTGTTAGTAGCAGAATATGCAGGTAGCACCAACCGAGCCAGCTATGGAAAGCTATGGCAAACTATGGCAAACTATGGCAAACTAGACAGACTCAATCAACGAGTTGCTTGACATCAAGCAACTATGACTTGAGTGATCCCACTCGCTCAACTGTCCACAAGTTTCTCAATCTATAACTTCACTTCATTAGCATATCAGTTTATCTCAACCCCAATCTTGCGCCTTTTTCTTCGACTTCAAGCGTCCTGTTTCCCTCTCTCTCTCTCTCCCTTGTCATCAACGACCAAGATGGGCTGGTCGTCACACAATAAAGAGCCCAGCCGAAGCGTATCTCCATCCAGCTCTGCCACAAGCTCCAGTAGCGCCAACAGTCTTTCGAGGAGGTCCAACGTCTCAGTCGGATCTGGGGTCTCAGCCCCTGCTGATCGGCAGTCTCATATTACAGCTCTGAGCCGGGCCGACGCGCAGTTCCAAGACACGTTCAACAACGGGTCGTATACCTCCCTTGTCATGCTAGACTTCCTAATGACCAAGCGCGACCTGAGCTATAAGGATCTGTTATTGGACGGGACTATTATCTTAGATAGAACCGACTATCAAGAGTACTGTACTCGTATCTCCGCGAAGAAGCAGTGCAAGGATGCCGAACCTGACGAGTTCTTCCGTACTAAAGCCTGGTTACGAGAGATCCCTGACTCTGAATTCTCGATTCTTGTTAACAATGGGACCGGCCGCTGTACCTCGTTTGCAATCCAGACAGTTTCACGTCTGGACCGCAGATATCCCGGGAACTACAGTTTCAATTACTACAAGCTTGGTGTCCACCACCTGGCACGTTGCGCCCAGAGTGGCATTGTTATCGACTCATCCAGCAAGAAGGGGGCATTTTTTCTCCAACCTGGTATGACTGGTAGTAAATTATACTTAAACTATTACTAATCGTTTATTTACTATATATTAGGCCAAGAGATGAGTGTAATATCTGTTGATCAGGACTATTCTAATAAATGGGTTTTCCTTAGCCCATCGTGCTCGCGCTTTACTAAAACAAGGAGAGGTAGCAATAACAGGCCGACGGTAAGTTGCCACTTTCATTCTACTTATATTCAATATACCTCGCGCAGTACCAAATTGCTAATTAATCCTTTCACTCGACTTTAGGAATGCGAGGCCCCTGAACCTACTTCCTGGCGTGAGGCAATTCACAATTGCTTAATTGACATGGCTTGTAGGCAGCAATTTTTAATCTACTTCCGGTAAGTTAATTATTTGGCCAAAAGCAGAAGCAGACTAGCTAAAATTGAGGATAACTGACGCTAATAAACCCTGGGATTTTCCAGTGCCTATGACGAGGCCAACCAGCCGCAGTACTACGGTATGATCAAGTTCAACCTGCACAACATGGTGAGGATCGCACTAGCACAGATGGCCAGCGCCAAGCACCCGCCTTTGATCGTCTTCGGCAGGGGCAATCAGCAGACGGACAGGGACTGCCGCAGTTTCCTAGCTGTCTGGGTCGACGATGGCTATAACGGCTACTCCTATCGTGAGCAGTACCAGAAGTGTGAAAGTGTGGTCCAGAAGATCTGGGCTGCGGCTACCACTATCCACGGGTACCCACAGCTCACCCAGTCCACTCTTAATGTGCCGATGGAGGGCGCTCGTACTGCTATGGCCGGTATCTGGACTCCGGGAATGTCTAGTTAATAATGTTCTTGTGTTAGAGACCAAACGGGTGGGAAAGGGTCAGGTTAGTGCCCAGATGTTACGATTTCAAGATTGTAAAACAGCAATGGCAATATCTTCATCTATATCATCATCCTGCTTTTTACTCTGTGACTGTAATCGCTTCCAAATTCACATCATGGTACGCCATTGCTTCTTATATCACATCCATGCGTCTGGCTCTATAATCCCCTCAAATGGCTTGTTGGGCGTAATACATATCTCCTTCCGCTCGATATCGAATAACTCGGCCGTTCCGGGACTACAACGACCGGTGGCCAAATATGCATTCTCCGATACACAGTCGAAAATCACCCACATCTTCTGTAATACCAGCTCATTCTCGCCAATGGGCTGTAATACCCCCTCTCGCAACCGTACCTTAACGACATTAGCCAAATGCCGAGCCCATCCGCATCGCTTCAATCATTGCTGTGCCTCTTAGGCTCTCTTGGAAAGGTGGCTCAGGGGTTTTCCGTCGGTACTCCCCTATGAGGATCTGCTATGGCATTGATTCCGACGGGAAATCTGCTAGGTCAACTCATTGGATCAATTGTCGTCTATTTGATCAACAATGTTGATGGGAAATCCGGTTATCTTCGCGCTTTTGGCTCACAATCCATCTTCGCAGTGATTCCAAGGCCTGTTTCTCTCCCACTCATCTACGAAGAACATAGATCGTCGCCATGGCCAATCTCTTCCTCGCTATGTTTGGCTTGGATCTCATCCGAAAGTCCAGCTACTTCCTCTTGACAATCGGAATGGCGTCCAGCACAAGCTTGATGATCCTCATCGGTGGTATCGTGGCTGGCATTGCGGCAAATGCATTTGGTATCTGGATTATGTCTCGCGCCGGCAGACGAACATCAATTATCACCTCGCTAATTGGCGCCACCTTTCTCTGGACAGCAGTTGGTATCTCTGGATTTTAGGACAGGCAGGTGGTTGCCGTCTTTACGGCCGGCTGTCTAATTGCCATCATCATGGTCTGTGGTATGGGTTGCTGGCCGGCAAGCTACGCGATCATGTGTGAGACCAGCTCCTTGCGGCTGCGGGCAAAGACGCAAGTTCTTGGTGGCTTGGTTCAACAGTTGTCATCAGTGTTGATGAGTTTCGTTCTCCCCTACGTTTTCAATCCAGACGCTGGTAGCCTTGGAGGTAAGACCGGCTTCGTATACACTAGCCTCTGTTCCGCGGCGGTGCTTCTTTGCTGGTTCCAGTTACCAGAAATGAAAGGGAGAACTATTACGGCAATCGATACCATGTTCAATATGAAGCTCCCAGTTCGAGAGTTTAAGAGATGGAGAAGTGTTGAAGCTACTTGAAGCGGCTTAAGGAACAGGGTTTGGCCAAACTTGGAACATGGAAAATAAATCGGCAATCTGTGGAGAATCGCTCTCAGGCGTAAAATTCGAGTCTGCAGGCGTCGGTATTTGATGGATAGTTATTAGAGCAGGCAGCAATATTCTTTTAAACCGGGATAAGTCATAAAATAAAAACTCTACTAGGAGCGAATACGTCTCCTTCTAAAGCCGTAATAGATGTGAAATTCTTGCCTTTCAACGGTTATAAATATAAAGCTGAGTGGTGTGATAATCTGACACTGTGCCTTTGTCGATATCTCAAAGCCGTCTCCTCCAGTGTACATGCGCTTCTACGAAGTATAACAACTAGTTTATTGACGAGATACCGCAACGAGGCCACTCCAATATTAGCAAAATAGTATGAAACAGTAGTCTTCCTTCCCATGAGCTATTACTGGAGTCCTGGTAATATTAGCACTAACCCAGCAATATCTAACGATGCGAGGCACCAAGATTCGAGCATAATTTAACAAAGTAGCCAAAAAGTCACACACGGGAATCACTACAATCAATACAACCATGTAGTCAGATTTTGAGGAGCAAGGACATAGTCAATTCAGATCCTATGAGCTATGTATATGATATCTCTCCCCAATTTTTTTCGAGTTCTCTTTTCTGTTTTTTTTTTCCTTTCTTCATTTTTACTGTTCTTTTTTCGTTCTGAGTAACAAAAGGCTAACCTCAAATTAAACCTATTCATCTAACGCCATTGCAATTCAAGTCAAGAGAAACACTGTAGCTTAGAAAAGCTTGTGCTCAAGAGTCATATCAGACTCAGGCTCGAGACCAACGCAAGCACGGAAGATATTGGTCAGAGCGGCACGCTGCTTGGCAAGAGCGTTGATGACAGGGGTGCCGGGAGGAGTGAGAGGAGCCTTAAGCATGTAGCTGAGGACACTCAGAACGCTGTGGAAGTTCTTGTATTCGGTGGTGGCGGCACCGTCAGTGGAAGCAGCCTTCCACTGGATACGAGACATCATCTCAGCAATAATGACAAGATCAATGATCAGTGGCGAGGCCAAGAGCGAGTCCTCACAGATGTTGAAGAGACTAGATGTTCGTTATTAGCTTCAGTCTTTTGGCGAGAAACATGGACGTGGAACTTACGAAATGGTCTGGTGGCCACCGAGGAAAATCTCAGCGTAGTACTCATCGAGGGCACGCTTGTTGTCGGCGACAGCAGGCATGTACTTGATGACAACGCAATGGTCAGGGTGCTCACCCTTCTTGTACAAGACGTGGTTCGCCTCAACCATATCATCAACGACGTTGGACTTGGAGATCTCCTTGGAGCGGAACTGCTTCTGGGAGCTCAAGTTCTTGCCGTCATTGTTGCCAAGGTGGTTGTAGCTGGCGATAGAGGTCAACTTGATACCCGCGTTGATGAGGAAGTCAACGAGCGCAGACTTCATCTTGGTCTGACCGGACTTGAAATCGTCGCCACCAATGAAGGCGTTGTGACGCTCGGCCAGCTCAATGGCACCAGGAACGAAGGTGTTCTGGGGAGAGCCATTGATGAAGGGAGTTTTGTCGAGGATACAAGCGACAGCGAAGACAGTGGAGGGAGAGACTTCCTCGTGACCCTGCTCAATGGACTTTAGCAGGTTGTCAGCAGTGTCGTTGACGCCCTCAACGAGGTCGGCATATCGCTCAGTGTTGGCAGTCCACATGACAATGACCTTGTCGAGGTTGTTCTTGGCCTTGAAGTCACGAACATCCTTGCGGATTTGCTCAACGTGAGCCATGGAGGCCTTGGTGCCCTCCATAACATTGTCGGCGCGATCCTCCTGGTTGGCTGCGATGAAGTCAGGGTAGTAGATGGAAGGAAGAGGGACCATCTCAGCCATCTCCTTCTTGACCTGGTTCTTGAGGGCAGGCTCGAGGACCTGAGCGCGGTCCATGGCCTGAGCCAGGTTCATCTTGCTAATGTCCCATCCGCCAATGACGAGGTCGTTGGGGTGAACCATTGGCAAGATGTTGTGGAAGGGAATGTTGACCTCTCGTTGAGTCTTGGCATCAGTACCGAGCTTCAGAGTTGAGCTCATGACAACGGAGCCGTAGTAGTTGGCCTCTCGGGGACCCTCCTTGGTCTCCCAGACAAGGTTACGGCGGTTGGCGAGAATACCGGCAGTGACAGTGGTACCGTTGTTACCACCCCAGCCGACCAACATCATACCGACTCTGGGGACCTTGCGGTCGACCTTGAAGTCGTAGAGGGTCTCCTGGGGAGTAGCGACGTACTGTCCCTCGGCATTGGTCTCGACCTTGGTGGTACGGTAGGTGTACTTGGATTGAATCTCCGACTGGGTGTAGGTAACATTGGGAGAATTGACGGTGAAGAGGTCCTGGGTAGCCGTGGAACCTCGACCGTTGGTGTGAACCGCCCCGTTCGAGGAGCCCGTAGTGCCGACTTCCGCGTGAGGAGCCATGATTGACAGGAATGGCGTGGAAGTTGGGTTAAGTTAGAAGGTTACGGGTTCTGTATTGATTTGCGACCTTTACTGTTCAAAGGTCGAGTCCGCTGAGCCTCCGTCGTCAGCTGAGCAGCGGGCTCCTGCGAACGGGTGGTGAGTCCTGGAAGGGAGGTTAACATGGTGTTGAGGCGGCGAGTTTTGGATTCTCCACGTGTTGAGCAGTGAGAGACATCCTGGAAAATGGCACATACGAGTTAAGAAGATTGGAAAACGTCTTGACGACTGTAGTGATCGAGGATCAGGACCTCGATCTTTGTGATAAGATAACTTCGGCGGGGTGGTTTTTTGTTGTTTTGGTGGGGTAGAGGGGCAGACAGTCGGTAGTTAACTACTGAAACTGACTAAAGGGAGTTAAAGAAGAAGGTTGAGCTGAAAAGCTGGAGATTGAAGATGTTTGTTAGATTGTGGTGGTTGGAAACAGGAGAAACGAAAGCAAAGGAACTGGAGGGACACGACGGGGTTCAAATACGGCCTGCTAGAGCGAGTACGAGGCGGTGCTGCAATGTCGAATTGTGGGCGGTGAAGACGCGGAGCTAGTGGAGTCGCGATAATCTAGCGGTACAGAGTTAGGGTCGTTGGGGACGCGAGAGCTGACGCACAACGTTCAACTGGGATAACATGTGGGCACTTTCCCTCCAACTCGGCATCAAACCGCACATCCCATGGGCTGATTCGGAACCAGCGGAGGTTAGCAAATGGGAGTGGAGCAAGAGGGAATTACGACAGGTCGAATTTGGAGAGAGAATCATCCATGATTCGGTGAGGGTATCTGTTGTAAAGTGGCTTTGATGAATCCATCTATTGTTGCTGACTTTGTACCAGTCACACGCAGCCCTCAAGATAGCAATCAACTCAACTTTTTTAGTGCTACCAAGTTGAAACCGCCATAGGATCACCCGCCTTATCTATCTACACTTATGTACAGGACTGCCTGCATACATATGTATGCATACCTACTCGATTTCTCATTCGAAGTTCTCTGCCCCTGCTCCTGCTTCAGATAGTCGTGCTCTCTTCGGCTCGGCAGATATCGGCAAATGCGCAAATACTGCCGTATCTGCTCCGTATCGGTCGTCACAATCATGCCCCGAACCAGTGGCCTGAGCCCTCTGCACCCCTGGCATCATCCCTTCAAACCTGCATCAACTGGATCCCAGCAACTTCACTACTCTTGCTAGCTCACGAAAAAAAAAAAAAAGGGTGCGATTTTTCTTTTCTTCGGCTGCCTACGCGCCACAAACGAAAGGTCACGCAGGAGAACTCCTTCAACCCCGCGCCAACTTCATGATTGGTGCCGCTTAGTTAGGTCCCTCGGTTGTCAGTCAGGTCCAATGCGTTCTGGGACTGCGGGGCTCTCGGAGAACCTAACATGGAAAAGCCGACCAGAAAACCCGATGGGTAAGAGGTCTTGTGTCGGGTTATCTTCAACCTTGGGCGATGCAGCAACTTTCTGAAGTCCACTGTGAGTCTATCACACTACGTAATTCATACTATTCATCCAATCTCAGCGCGAGTCTCACAGATGCAAGCGAAGGATCGATGCATAAACTTACCTTCTTGGAAAACCCCCGAAAAGCCCTCACCGCGATGATAAGCTCTCTAGATACATATGTAGTCCTGGTAGGGCGACAGGTGGTCTCCGCTAAGATTGCGTGGATATGCATGTTCTGGCGCTCATCTTTATCAACTTTGGTCGCAATGCACCTAGGTTTATTTGTTGGCGTCGTCTTCTTGGACGACCCTAAATAGCAGTGATTCTGGTATGAAGAAACGCCGTAGCGGGGCGATGTTCTTACCCCTCATCAGCTCAGACCAAGTTGCGACTGTAGCTCTTCTGTTGTCTACCGAATCAAAACCAAAGGCCTGTGAGGAACTGAAACTTGGCTACGTGTGCATACAGCTCTCAATAATACCAGATTAATGTCTTCCAGTCGACGCTGTTTTTGCAGCGTCGCACTCATCCTTCGCTTCCATGTTCGAAACTACCTGGACACTAGCACGGAATTGCCTCAATGGATCCAGCGCCTGTTCTGTCCTACCAAGGCAACAACCGTACAGGGATCCTAATAAGCGGCGCGCCTGATCATTCCTCAAGAGGTCAACCCGTTGTTGCAGACTCGCCGTTCCTCCACCACTTTTATCCCATGTACTTGGAGTGTCCGTCTCCGAGGACTCCACCGCCTCACCGACAACGGCCGGGAAATCGGTCATTTCCCTCCTGATCGCCGTTCACCAAAGTTTCAAATGTTCATCTGCTGATGGGTTGTCGAACTTCGTAGAAGTGGTAAGTTACTTCGTAGACTACTGGGACGTGAACGGTTATTGGTGGTCTCTATACCGTATGTCGAGGGTATTCCCTCCAGCCGTCGGTAGGAATTCACGTTTGGAACCACCTCCCCCACCAGTCCGTTTTAAAAGTTCCAGAACCGTTTCCTCTTAGCCGGAGACCGTCATCTGAAACAAAGTTACTGATCAACGGCCCTCCCCTATCACAAGCTACTCCTCAAGCAAGAGGGGTAAATAATGGTTCTTCTCCCTTGGTGTCTACATAGACTTGCCAACCTCCCTTGCTCCTATCGGGTGTTCGCCCCTTATCGATACCAACTCGGATCAGCAACAACTCAGGCAGCCCTTACAACTCTAAGAATTCCATCGAAGACCCCCTTCGACAACTCCAGCCCTTCTTCAAAATGTGGCTCATCTAGCTGACGACATCTCTCAACCATCACCGTGCACACAACGTCCAAACTGATCATGTGTCAGATAGCCGATCGGCGATCACACCCACCAGAAACAGCCATGTAAAATCATGCAGAGATCGTGTGCCCTTCCCCTGAGGGGGATATGGAGAGGCGTTTTGGAGCCAAAGGGTTCTTATGACGTGCGCCAGTCTTCACCGGCGCAATTGTGCCGCTAGCACTCCACGCTAGGGTGTCTTCATTTACCTCTTCCACCGCGCGGCACCAGCGGTCATTGACTTCTAGTATTGGACATAAGGGCAGCTGGCGAAATTGAGGATTCCGCTTGTAGGAATTGTAAAGACAAAACCCGGGGATTAAGAATAATGCTATGGAGAGACTGTGGTATCCTCGGCGTTTCTCACGGCGAAGTTTTCTCTTCCCCTGGCCATCCTGTTACAACTCCCCCAGACTTCCGCCCGGCATCTCCAGGGGGTTTGGGCTTTAATTATTAGAGATATGGTCGGCTCTGGTTCCCCTGGGAACTGGGGTAAGAGTAAAGCCAGGCTCCACGACCAGGTTTGACGGGAAGGCTTTACGAAGGCACGTCAGACCACTTAGTTTCAAGTTTAGCCAACGCGCCGTTGTTCAGCCTCAGAGAGCGGCGGCTTTCGTCGTCGAAGCTTGCGGCCTTCCATTGACGTCGTGGAAGTAATGGAAGTCGGCCAACGAGTCGTGTGTCCTTTAAAAGGGGGTTGTTAATTTAAACTATGAGAATTGTTGGCAGTGGAGAGACGTCCCGCATCCTCCGCGTGGCGTTTCTTGGTTGGGAATTATCGATTTTTAGAGGCGCGGTCCTGTGGCGCGTATTGGGTTCTCTCATAATTATCCATTCATCAGTCGCGCCGTCGCAGAACTGCATTTTAATGGAGTGTAGAGCAGCGCTCTCCCGTTGGTACCTGAGACGGTGGGGCTTCTCGGTGGAGCAGTGCTTTTGGTGCAGAACAAGACGATGAAAGACACGTCGGGACAAGAACGAAGTTATGAATTGCCCTTGTCGAGTGCCGAAATACTGGCCAAGAACCCATGTACTCCAGACTAGGTCGAAAATACATTTGATTCCGGTGTGGACATTCCGGGCGGGCCAGGCGGCCAATCCAAGGGTGCCATCACATCACCCGCATTGTCCGAAGCATCACGGCCAAGCAAATTACATGCTAGATCTTGTATGTCAGAGGGAGAGATGAAGATGGACCAAAATTATCAAGGATGGCCACTGAAAAGGGCAGCTGCCATCAGTCAACTACGGAAATGGAGCCCTGGGTCGTCTGGTCAATGCCCGTTATATTCGCTCAGCCACACGCTCGCCAATCAGCAAACGAGAGTAACGCCGCATCGAGAGATTAAGTGATTAGCAGGCTATTATTCAGCCCTGTTCGAGTAAAGAGGCTTGGCCAGATTTGGGAGCCCGTTAAATAATTATTGGGAACTCACAAGGAACCAGATAAACCGTCGCACAGCACAACGCCGTTGGTCGACGAGGCCAGTGTGCGTCTAGATTAGGCTCGCCTCCCCCCTGTTGCACGAGGGTCATTCGCCCGTGTTGGCGAATTGACCAGGACAGTAATATTCGATGCCGCTATGCTATCCCACGCGATGTATTGACAGGTCGTTCCACACAGCTCTTCACACCAGTGACACCACCCGTTCCATGGGGGTAACAAATGACCTAGGGACGTTTGATGAAATACGAAGTATGTAGCTCCCTTTTCGGCCAGGCCATGACCTTGAGGGGTTAGCGGTTTGTAGGATCCCTGGACGAGATTGATCGCGAAAAGAGCTCCCCCGCCTGCGAGGTACCCGACACCCGTGCACGAATAAGTCTGTGAGAAAGGTTGAGGTACGATTTAGCTCTTATTTGCTGTTGGACAGTGCTTTATGTTGGCGTCGTCGTATGATTGCACCGGTGTCGACCGGAGAGAGTCTGTTGTGTAAGCTTCATTGATGTTGGCGGTTGCACCCGTGATGAAGGTTTAATGAGCCGCAACAGGCCTTGACCACTGATATCACTGAATAACATGTGCAACAACAATGTGCATGTAGAAAGTGTGGCTCTACCCGGCCATGCCGATATTGTGTATTCGGTACCATTTGGATTATTAACCATGACGATATGTGTTGTTGTGCATCCGATCATCGAGTCCAACCAAAGGGGTCGACCGAACACTGGGTCGGCTCGGAGCACTAACTTCAAAGAATTTGCTACCATGTCAACCGAACTTTCGCTAGAATGCAACGATGCATTCAGTTCTCCATTACCAGTGGAGGACTCATCGCTGCTTCATTTCCAAGGGCACCATGAAAACATATCAAGGGCATGGTGGTTTTGGTTGACCGCCTGAGGAGACATTGGATGCCACTGGCAAACAAGGCGAACCGATGATCCGAGGATCAAGGGCAGTCAAGGCAATAAATCTTCCTTGCGCAAATAAATTGATTTTTTTTCTTGTTGCTGGAATGCGACAGCCATTCATTGGTCTTCTCATCGGTGGGCTCCCGTGCAAATGTCTCTGTTTAACACGAACTACCCAGCCACCCAACTTAAAGATTGAAGATGAAGATGTGGTTCCTTGGATCCATCGGATGCCGTGTCTCAGGGCGCCTGTAGTTAGTGTTTGCGTAGAACAGTAATCTGTACTCCGTATTGAGTGCAGATACTCAGGAGGCTAACCAAGAATAGCACCAGATTAAATGGAGTTTCATCAGTCTAATACTGTTGAATTGGTGGTGGTTGCCCCGGCCTGAGATGGCATATGCGCCAGCGACGGACCTGAAGCAAACCAGACCCAACCTACAATAGTAGGCTCTTCCAAACCGCGGCCACCGCAGGCCCGCAAGGTATCGTTGAACAAGGGATCCCGAGGGCCTAAACAAGGGCTACTTCGTCCAGTATGTGCAGGGGTACAAGAAAAGAATCAAAAGATACCAAAATCGCCAGGGCGCCAGGACACCTTCTGGGATGCTCTGACATGGGTAGTCCCCCTTAGTAACAAACTCACCCGCCTCCAGTCAAGGGACGCCCGCCCTCCACATTTCGAGACACTCCATGCTCGGCCGGCGCTTCTTCCAACTGTAAGCCCGTCACTCGGAACCTGTCTTGTTTCTTGTTCCTTTACATGTCTGGGACTTGAGGGGGTTGTTGCGCGCTTGAGTCAAAAATCCGGTTTCTATTTTTTGTAGCAGATGTCCGATTTTTGGCCTTTTTAATCTTGATCCCATCCCGGCCTCAGATCACGCCTCTTGCGATTCACCTTCATCGACTCCATAAGCAGCGGCCCCCATCGACCTTCTCTAAGCCTGAGCCGAGCTCAGCTCAGGGTGAACACCACGTTTCTATCCCACGTTTCCGACTTCGAAATATCCCAAAACTTAATCGCTGAATTCGATCTTCTAGCAACGCGTTCGACAATTGCAGCCAACCACCCCAGGGACGCCGGAACAGGACGGAGCCTTGGGGACGAAACACTTACCGTCGTCGCTAAGCTTAGCCGGTGAGGAGACATCCTGCTCCTCATTGTCCACCGCTCTTTTCACCTATACCACGCCAAATAATATCAATCGACTTCCAGCAACGCTCTTGCAGTCTGTTTCAGCGGAGTTCAATGCGTTTGCAAGATCATCGCAGGACATCACTTACACCGCTCAGGCCTAGAACTTGCCAATCATAGCTCTAGACCCTCATCATGGCCATGATGCGGGAGTCTATGTTTCTACCCATGGTGAAATGCTCATCATGCGGTCAACAAGTCGAAATTTCTCTCATGGGAGAGCATATCTGTAGCGGACCAAAGGCTGAACGTAAGATGACTACCACAATGTCTTATCTGCCCAGACTAACCGGACGCCAGTGTCACCGCCTCCGGAGGAGGTTGAGGTCTACACACCGTACAATGCTTCAAAACAACCAGAAAAGTACGGGCGCATACCGCCTGCTGTCGACATCAAAGCAGCGAGTAAGTCCTGGCTCTTCGCGACAAACCCAGCAGGGACTAACATAAATCAGACGATCCGTGGACGCGCCAGGGACAATTGACGCCGAATAGTTTCACCGGCGACATTCGAAGCTTATCGCCTCCTCGAGATGAAGATTACTTCATCTCGTCGCCCGCACTGGAGGATGACCTCATTCCTTCCCCACGACCCATCGAGCGACCTGGTGTCTACGGTGGGTTCGGTGAGAGAAGTTATGTACCTGGAATGGAGAATCTCTCTGTGAGCCCAGTCAACAGTACTCTCATGAAGCGCATGGATACGATTGCGCCAGGGCCTTTCGATACGACAAGAAGCCCTTCATCACCGTCGTTTCCCCCTCGAAGCGCCTCCTTCGACAAGTCTTCCCTCGACAAGCCGCCAGTAGACTTTCTGAGTGCGCCGCAAGATCCCATGGCTCCCAGGAGATCAGCAACTGCGCCTATTCACATGCCTAGTTCTAGCAGCAGTGGTAGCTTTGTTGCTCCGCCGCCAAGTCCAACTATCCCGAAGAGAAGCGATTACGAAGGGTTTGGGCCACCATCTCCGGGCGACCAAGACCTCGAGCCCAAGCCTTTAGCACTTAAGAGCCGTTCTGAGACATTCCCGAAAGCCTCTTCCCCACCACGAACAAGCCCACCACGAACACCATCAGCTCCAGGCGCTCGATCCGATCATTCCAGGCCAGGTAGCTCCAAAGGTCACAAGTCAAAACCGTCCTTGGGTCCGTATACGTCAAGACGCCCTCCGCCTCGAACAAGTCTGCTCCGCCCGCAGAAGAACTCGGGCTCGGTTGATCTGGCGGCCGAGTTTGGCGCAAAAAATCCTTACCACACACCCTCGGAATCTACATCCTCGGGATATTCTACCTTTAGTCACCGCAGTCACACAAGCTCGCAAACGAGTCCTGCGAGGTCTCAGGCCCGGCGCCAACCCTCTGATTCGTCTCACCTGCCACGCGTAGTCAATCAGGTAGAGGAGACCATGGATAGCCTGCGACCAAAAGAGTTGCGAATCGACCCTTCATTACGGCCACCTCAACGAACCCTTTCGCCTCTTGAGATTTCTCCAGGTGAGCGAGTTGATCCAGCAATCCACAGCGGCCGTCGTTTTGATTCCCCTCTCTCGACTAGCCCATATGGAACATCGCCCCGAGACGACACGTTCGATCCAGCTATTCAATCTGGACGTCCCAGTGGTGCGCCCTCACCACAAGCACACACTCCTCGAAAAGGGTCTCGAGACCCAACTGCGTACAGAGGAGACTGCAAGGCCTGCGGGCAGGCGATCAGGGGGAAGAGCATCTCTTCCGCTGACGGGAGATTGACTGGAAAGTACCACAAGGCGTGCTTTGTGTGCACTACCTGCTCGGAGCCTTTCAGCTCTGCTGAGTTCTACGTCCTCAACGACAAGCCATACTGTGAGCAGCACTACCACAAGCTGAACGGTAGCCTTTGTGGCAGCTGCCAGAAGGGCATCGAAGGACAATATCTGGAGGATGAGTTCCAAATCAAGTACCATGTCGGCTGTTTTCGCTGTCTCGACTGTGGACAATCTCTCTCCAACGGTTACTTCGAGGTGGATGGAAGATCTTACTGCGAGCGAGATGCTTGGCGACGTGTCCAACAACCCTGGTTCTCCAGTAACGATCATTCTACCGAATCACACCAATTCATGAAGCCGCCTGGACCAGCGACCCCTCGAGGTCCCCCTGCAGCTCTTGCACCTCCCGGAAGTGGACGTCGGCCTTCCCACGGCATGGGTAGCGGTCCTCGTCCAGCACTTGGTCAGCGACCTCCCGTACCCTCAGTATTGGGACCGCTCCGACCGCCTAATAATCGACAAGGCGCCGGCCCCGGTGGCCCAATGCCGCGCATGAACAAACGCAATACCCGCCTCGGCATGATGTAATGAAATATCTACAAATACTCCGATCTACCTAATTCTTCCACCATTTAACGCTACGAATATTTACGCTCTACCTACACTATGTAATACCGACCCAATCCGCTTGATTCAGTTGCTTGTTTGCGCAGGAGTTGGCAACGAGCAATTTCCCTTCGCTTCATTATACCCGGCCTGGTTTTGTTTCTGGAATTTTCATCCTTGTTTTTTGGACACCCTGATATACCTAGACCTGGAAAGTCCGGCGCAGTGCGTTAGTGTTGCTTTTTTGGTTTGTATGGAAGGGACCACTGCATTGGCATCGGTTGGGCCATTTGGGTTTTAAAACTTTGACGTTTTTGAGGAGTTTGATGGCATCATGTACGCATATCATGGAGTGGTGGTGGTGTTGCATGTTTCGTACTAAGGAGCATCAGCTTTAGCCCGGCAAAGGATGGAGGCTTTTTCGATTATACATCACATTGGAGACCTGATAGAAGACTTCGTCTAATGAAAACTCATCTTCAACTGCACATTGCTTTTACTACGGAAACGCGATCTACAATGAGGTATCTATGAAATGTTGCACTGTAATCTCGGGCCCCGCTCACCTATTGCGTGCTCCCTAACTGCACAACAATCCACTCAACACAATTAGGAAGAGACTTGCCCTTACAAAGTTTATTATGCGTAAGTAGTAGTCTTTAGAAATCTAAGGTCACAAAATTCTCCGAATCCTAATGGTTTCGAGAAATCCAGCGCGAATGGTAATGGCATCCCAAAAGGGACATTTCTTTCGCGCAGCATGGCTAGCGTGACTACACTACACACTCAGCACCATCTCAGCGTGCAAAGGACGGAAGATCCCGGTTTCCCCTGATTTTAGTCTGCACTCTTATCAGCGACGAATGGGCTGAGAGGAATGATCTGCAATCTAACCCACATGAAAGAGGAGCGTGGTTCACAACAGGAAGCTTGTCGCACAATTCTATTTAGACTTTGGTAATGAACTAGCTTCGTGTTCCCCTGGCTAGAGATGCCGCCTACGACACGGCGTTGTCGACTCTTGCTGTTATGTCGACGTCACAGTCATGGCATTTCTCTTTCGTTAGGGTATTCCACCAGGCGTTATTTCTCAAAATATTGGCTATGTAACTACGGTCTTAGATCAAGATTTAGACGAGGTGTTTGACAGCCACCGAATACCTTATTCATTGCTATATAATGTTGTTGCCAAAGGATACTCATACTCCAAGCTAACCAGCCTCTCTGACTAACCCATCCGAGTCATAGAAGTGGCCGCCGAGGCTCTATCCTGAACCAGTATATCAACACTAATGTCGATCAAATAAGATCAACCGAGCACAAATGTTGGATCGGGAATTTTGGGGGGACCCATACAGATACAGAGTACAGAAAACCCGGCTCCTTAGCGAACTAGCACTCAATAGAATCTGCATTGTCGAGAAATGTAGCGAAGCGTTCAGGCGAGGGAACCTACAGTGCAATGGAGATTTGGAAAAAAGAAAAAAAAATCGGCTATCAGCCATAAAACGTGAGTGGGGGTCAGACATTTGATTACTCCGTACATCTGTACACCGAGCGCATTGTTAATTTTGCCTTGCTGTCATCGTCAGGCCAGCCCCAGAGATAAAAATCAAGAACACCACAAACCACTAAGGCGAAAGTTGAGGGTAATCAGGATAACCCATTCAAAGCCCAGACCTTCTATATATGCTGTAAGGAAGATTAAGTATTAATATGAGAAATGCTGATTACCACATGGTGCAGCTGGTATGAACAGAATCTATGGATTGTACGTCTCAGAATTAGTTCTTTTTCCCCCCCATCAAGCCAACTTGGCGTCCTTCACTTTAAACCCCGGTTTACCCCCAAGGATCATGGTGGATGAAGGAAATCCACCAAGCTCACTTCTGCTTACCTTACCTAAGATGATGGAACATGACAGGAGACTATAATTAAGCACTTCATATGTGCGACATGACAATACCTAGGATGTGACTAATGGCTGAAGTTTTGACGGAAGTCCCCAGTCGGGAAACACGGAGTCTTCTACCAATATGCTGGAGCAGCAGCCACAGCAACGATGCTGAGGATGCAATTAGCCACGAATAACAATTCGGAATACAGTAACTGTGTTTTTATCTCAACCAAGAAGATCCTTACATATCGTCCAGGTATTGCGACGCCGATGACGCCAGCAGTAGTCAGGGGCGGCCCACTGTTGGACATGTCCATCCCATGGCAGGACTGGCATGATTCACGGACGACGGTAAAAAGACGTGCCAAATGGTTCAACCGAGATGTACCATAAAAGTTAAGTCTTGCTCGTCATCCATCATATTACACAGCATTCGTGCACCTGGGCGCCGAATTTTCAGATCGTAATGAGGGGTTTTTACTAGGTATTTGGTGATGCTGTACTAAAAGGAATGCAATGTAAATTACACTCGAAGGCAACCTGGGCGAATTGAGCCAAGTAGGGAGTAGTGACAAGATAAGCCAACATCTGGATTGGCTTAGTTGGGTCAGCCGCAGCATTTTCTCGCTCCCTCGACGGCGCCACGGGGGGCGCCACGGAATCTAACGGCGGGCGCGAAGCGATATGGAAGATGAAGGGCAATATTACTGTACTCCGAGTCATCCACAGTTCGCAGCAGAACAATTACATGCTATTCACAAATTGGGTGAGGCTATTGATTTGCGCGTCAGTAGTTGGGCCCACAAGAAGAACGAAATGGTGGATAGTGATGGAGGTCCCATTTCGTCATAGGGACAAAGATTGAAGACTTGTCGACGCGACAAGGCGACTGACGACTCCCCAAATCTCCAGGAGGCTCTCTCGAACTCTTACCGCCATACAGGTCCCGTCCAGCTTCACCCAGCAAACTACGGCACTTCAAGGCTGTTGCTGGGGTTCGGGTGGTTCCTTGGCCCACCCCCTCGCTAAGAAACAGTGCTTACCAAAATGGACTTCGGGCGTGCAGGAGCTGGGAACCTCAGGCTTGCGATAAAGTACCACTGTCAAATCCCTCGTAAGCCCGCAGGACCCTTTCGCGGTATTGAACAAGCTTGTGCTCCAAGGGGGGGGGGGGGGGGGGGGGGGGGGGGGGGGGGGGGGGGGGGGGGGGGGGGGGGGGGGGGGGGGGGGGGGGGG